>JASDQU010736682.1:68955-89794 GCA_032191745.1 Picea mariana | reverse complement strand
AATGAACTTCTATGCCTTAGGCACGTTCGCACCAATACTTTTTCTAACTCCAACCAACGACCCTCCCAAATCTCTGAGTCATCACACAATCATTCGTAAGTCACAAAGGTGCACTTTTCCTCATCTAATGTTGCATACCAAAGGCAAGCAAACACCACCCAAGTCACTTGGTCTACGTTCTTCCCATTTAGGTTGATTTCCAACAATCCTTGGTTGACTTCTTTGCTGACTCCATTTGTATCCTATAATGGAACTTCCTTGCACCTCCTACAAGCTTCCAAACTCTGGTACTATTGTCGCAACTATCAATTCATCGCATGAGCCAAAAAATCTGGCTAAGGAACCAAACACCATGGTTCCTCATATATCCTCTCAAACTCAACATTTATATAATTCATTGCCCACTTCACTACAACGATCTGTCCAACACGCCTCATCAAAGAGTTAGGCAACTTTCTCAAGCAAACTCTACGAATGCATCTAAATCCTCCTAATCCCACCACAGGACTCGTTCAAGCAAGTTATCTCAATATCTTCCACAAAGTCACCCAATCAAGGCATCCCGATTGCTACATGACTTCTTTGAATCTGCATCACTTGAGTCACCCTCAATTCTATCTATTATCATTGCAGAAATGGATTTCACTTGAACCACTAAGTCATCTGAATTCCCTTCAAAGAACTCACCGCAAAACTTAGGAATACAAGAACTTGAAACCAACGGTACATTTCCAACGACATCCTTGGTTGAACCCATGGTTCGAGTTTGTTTTCTTGGACCTTCACTTTCCTAAGAAACCAACTCTTTGCATGAAATCCCTTCAATCATCATCTGTAGCTCCACAAACTTGCAATACCTTCATTTCGATACAAGGATGAGTCCACCTGTCCACTTTAGAAATATGCTAAGTCTTAAACTTCACATGCAATTCGTTGAACTCATCTGCAATGTATTTCCATATCCGCACCTTGATTTCTTTTGCTTCAAGGAACCATGCACACACCGCATGACTGTCAAGTCATATTGCTACTAATTGACAGTTGCAAGTATATGAAGAGCTACCTCATTCAAAGGTTACGATCGAACCACTCATCCAACAACCCAACTCAATGTTGGAAATACTGAGAAGGGGGGGTGAATCAATATTACCTCTTTTTAAACAATTAGTAATTACTTTGTTATTTTATTAATCACCACAAATATCAAAAATGGATTTGTATGTAAAATTAATTATCTAAATATAATTAACAATAATTACAAGTTTTTTTATAAAGAATAATCTGAGATAGTGAATGACACCAATCCTTTTTAGAGCACCAACTCTAGGAGACACAAATCCCCTTATTTAGGGCACCAACCCTAGGAAGCACCAATTCCCTTGTTTTAGGAAACCAACCCTAGGAAGAACCAACTCCCTTGTCTTTAGGGCACCAACCCTAGGAAGCACCAACTCCCTTGTCTTTAGAGCACCAACCGTAGGAAGCACCAACTCCCTTTTTTTTAGGGCACCAACCGTAGGAAGCACCAACTCCCTTTTATTCACACTTTACTTAGTAAAGGATGTGAATCCTTCCTTGCTCCTCCCTTCAACCCTCACTGCATAAGTATCATCAATTCTTCTTCTTTGGACTCTGCTTCTGCTTTTGGTCTTTGATATGGACTACAAAGACACTTCTTCTTCGCCATTCTTTCTTGCTTATATAGTCTTCCTACTGGTGTGAGCATTGAAGCATTGTGTCCCTTTGTTTGGACCATTGCATATCTTCATTCAAATTAACAATAATAACATTTATCTTTTAATTTATAATTAATATCTCCCTCTATTTTTATTCATGAATTAACGTAAAAGCTTTTCAATTTAGTAAGAGGGATTTTTCATAAATCGATCATATGTATGGAACAATTTATTTTAATTCAATCCCATGCCTTTTTATTTTGTTGTTAAGATTCTATTGCATCCCCAATTCTCCAACATATAATATTTTAACTTTTTGATTAGTTTTCCAATGCTTTGGATGTCTTTGATCACTTAATATCAATCAGGACAGAATCCAGATCCTTCCTGGTTCAAAGTTTCTTCCTGAAAGAGGAATTTTTTTTCCTCTGCATGTTAAATTCGTACAGACACACTTTCAAGACCTCTATTCCACATGTCCATAGGCGGTGACTAAGTGCTAAGATAAACGAGTACTTAATCACTTATAAATATTGATGGTCATATTTTATTTGCACGTTTGATATGGACAATTCTTATTCATTTTAGGATTTCGACGTTTCGGGACTTCGACCTTCGACGCTTTAGGTAGTTTTTTTGGTAGGAGAAGCTGGATATCCCTGAAGGATGTACTCCCGAAGTGACGTAGCTTTTTGACATTATTATTGATGTGCCACTAGCTGAGTGGTTGCCACGTGTCACCCTGAATTGTGGCTTTCATAGTCCTTATGTGTCACATCGACCTTGACACGTGTCACCATTAGATTTGGCCACATGTCATATTTTTCTTTTGCCACATGTCTTACTTTGTGACTTCAATACTTCATGGATTTGAGAGTTTTGACACTTTTGTATTATCCTTCGATTGTTTTCGAAGTGCCAAATAGATCTATCACTGTAGATTTTCAATTGTCTTGATCCTATGGCCTTCGTTTATTTCGAAACTCCGGGGTTCAAGAGTTCTTGGTTTATTTGAGTTGTTTATTGTCGGAGTAGGTCAAGGCCGAAGTTGACCACCTTCTTCCTTGGCGTGCTTTGAATAGATCAACGATTGACGATATTTCCTATTCTTCCTCTGATCCGAAAGTCGACGAGAGTTCGTGACTTCGGGGCTTTGGCCTTCGAGAAAATCTACCTGTTCTAGACTCTTTTTTCGTCGTAGTGGTCAGCGTTGGAGTTGACAACCTGATCCAATGACTCATGTTGTGTTTCTCCCGAGGAGATCTTAAATTAACGGTCTGCATGAGTTCTTTTAATCTGAGACTCTAGGATATCATGGCTTACGTTGTCCTTCTACTAAACTCGATTGGATGGTCGAGAATTCATTTGAAGTTCCTCCTTGATCTAACGGTTGGCGAGATCATTCAAAGCTCCTGCTTCAGATCTGAAGGTTGATATTTAATCCTTCCCAACCTATGACTTCACCTCGATCTAACGATCTTGGATTGTCTCGAAAGAATAATGAATGGATCATGTGCATCATCTCTTCTGAGCTTAGATTAATGTTCTTCCTTTTTAGTTTTGGGTTTATACTATATTATTTTGTACCCCATTGACATCAATGACAATATTGCACCATTGTGTCCAACATTCTCCCCCTTTGGCATTGATGGCAACCTTTTCTTTGAAATATTTTTATTTTTTTTGCTTATCAATTTCCTCCCCCTTTGACAACAATGACAGAGGGGATCTTTCTTTGCTCCCTCTGTGGCAATGATCCCCTAACCATGTGCCCCTTTTCTTCTGATACAATTTTTATGTTTTTAATGAGGTATGTGAATTACTCCCAATTTTTGTCGAAGATTTTCAGAAGTACTCGTGGGAAACGATTTTGTGAATATGTCTGCAATTTGTTCTTTGGTGTCCACATACACTATTTTAACCACCTTTTGGGTAACCTTATCTCTTAGGAAATGGCATTTAATTGGAATGCATTTGGTTTTAGAATGCGTTACTGTATTTTTAGAGATGCTTATGACACAAGTGTTATCACAATTAATAATAATGGGATCATCATACCTTATTTGTAAATCTTCTAATATTTGCTTCATCCAAAGAAATTTTGTGCAACAGGATGAAACAACAATGTATTTTGCCTCTGCTGTAGAGAGTGATGTGGATGTTTGTTTCTTACTTAGCCATGCTACTAGACAATTTCCTAAAAAGAATGCTCCTCCACTGATGCTTTTCCTATCATATATACTACTGGCCCAATCTGCATCAAAGTATTCAGTTAGATTGAAGTCTTTATCTTTTGGATACCATAATCCAAGTTCTAAGGTGCCTTTAAGATATCTGAATATTCTCTTTACTACTTTTAAGTGAGTTTCTTTAGGTGCAGATTGAAATCTCCCTACGAGTCCTACAACTTGCATGAGGTCAGATCTTGTTTTTATTGAATTGAGCAGACTTCCAACCATTGATCTGTACATCGTCTGGTCTACTTATGGTGAGTCATCTTCTAGGCTTAGTTTACATCCAGTGACCTTGGGAGTACTCATAGGTTTACTATCTTCTATTTGGAATTTTTGTATCATTTTCTTGATATATTTGGCTTGGGAAACATATATTCCCTTTTCTGTTTGAGTTACTTGTAAACCTAAGAAGAAGGAAAATTATCCCAGCATAGACATTTCAATTTCTTCTTGCATTTTAGTTGCAAACTTTCTACTTAGTATAGTAAGATTACTTCCAAATATGATTTCATCTACATATACCACCACAATAATCATGTTTTGATTTTCAATTTTTATGTATAAGTTGTTGTCAGTAGTCCCTCTCTTATATCCTTGTTCTTGCAGGTATTGATCAAGCCTTGAGAACCATGCTCTGGGGGCTTGTTTAAGACCATGCAGTGCCTTTTTTAGTTTGCACACATAGTCCTGATTTTGTATTAACATAAATCCTTCTAGTTGCTCAACATGGACTTCTTCCTCTAGTGTTCAAAATAAATACCTTCCACTTGGGAATATCCTTTGCAAACTAATCTTGTTTTGTTCTTTATAATATCCCCATTTTCATTTAGTTTTTTCTTGAAGATCCACTTGGTTCCCACCACATTCTTGTCCTTGGGTCTTGGAACTAGTCCCCAAGTCTGGTTCTACTATATTTGGTCTAATTCTTCATTCATTGATTTTATCCAATCTTTACTTTTGCTGGCTTCTTTGAATGACTTAGGTTCTATTAGGGATAACATTGTTTATTCCGAGTCAAATGTGAGTCTCCTTCTTGTTTCCACTCCTACATTTGTATCTCCAATAATATGACTTTCAGGATGATTCTTTTAAACTCTTTTTGATGGAACTTTAAGAAAGGGTGTTTATTCATTGTCTTCTTCATCGATATATGGTTCATTTTCTCGTGTTTCATTATCATCATCTTCTTGCTGAGATTCTAGATCATCATCATCTTGCTAAGATTGTTTATCAATTTTTGATATGTCTTTGGATATGCTTTTCTTTGGTTTTAGATCATCTATATTTACATTGGCACTTTCCACTATCTTTAGTAGTCTAACATTATAACATCTGTATGCTTTCTTATTAGGTGAATACCCTAAAAATATCCCTTCATTAGATCTTGGATCAAACTTTCCTAAATTATCTTCATCATTCTTAATGTAACATTTACTTCCAAAAATTCTAAAGCGTTTTACAAATGCTGGTATGTCAAACCATAGTTCATAAGGAGTTTTGTCATGGTTGGGTCTCAACTGAAATCGATTAAGTATGTGAATTTTTGTGTAGATTTCATCTCTCTAGAATTTATCTGGAATCTTGGCTTCATTTAGCATGGTTATTGCAGCTTCTTGAAATGTTCTGTTTTTCCTCTCTACTACTCCATTTTGTTGAGGAGTCCTAGGAGCTTAAAATTGTCTTTTGATACCATGTTTTTCACATAATTGAATGAATTATTTAAAGGTGAATTCTCCTCCATTGTTTGATCTCAAACATTTAATTTTGAGATTTGTTTCATTCTCTACAAGGGATTTGTATGTTTTAAACTTCTCAAAGGCTTCTGATTTTTCTTTTAGAACGTATACCCAAGTTAATCTAGTGTAATCATCCACAATCAACATAAAATGATGTTCACCATAAGTAATTTTAGTTATGGTAGGCCCACATAGATCTGTGTGAATAAGTTCTAAAGGTTTTGTTTTGGAATGCTCTTTTGTTTTGAACCTAACTCTTGTTTGCTTCCCTATTTGACAATGTTTACAAATATAATTTGAAGGCTTAATAAATTTTGGTAGATCCCTTACTGCTTATTTCTCATTGGCTTTGATCAAATTGTCAAAGATTAAATGTCCCAACCTTCTATGCCATAGCCAAATTTCATATACTTGTC
The DNA here is from genome assembly GCA_032191745.1 of Picea mariana. Taxonomy (NCBI): domain Eukaryota; kingdom Viridiplantae; phylum Streptophyta; class Pinopsida; order Pinales; family Pinaceae; genus Picea; species Picea mariana. The sequence continues at coordinate 83,732 of JASDQU010736682.1, read as the reverse complement.
TTAAACAACATTTTTCTCCTTCATCTATATTAAGGATATACACATTGCTAGATGTTCTTGGTGCAACTGCTACTAGCTTTCCAATGTCATTTTTCTTGATCTCACATTTTCGAGAATCAAAGGTGAGTATGTGACCTTGAACACATGTCTGACTTACACTTAGGATATTGGGTTTGAGATTTTCTACCTGAAGTACATCTTCTACTTTCGTTTTGTTATTTCCTAAACTGACAGTTCCTTTTCCCAGTATTTTGGCTGACATATTATCTCTAGAGGTTACTTTTCCTTTTCCTTTATTTTTTAACTTGAGAAATTTGATTTGATCTCCAGTCATGTGTTTGAAACATCCACTGTCTATATACCACTGACATCCTTGATTTCTTGCATATAGGGCTACATTGCATTCTGTTTGATTTTTCTTCCACACTTTTTTATTATTGAGAATATTTATCTTTTTTTCATATTATGACAATCTACATTCACTAAATTAGACTTTGGTCCATGCCCTCACAAGGATTTTGTAAAGAGAAAAACACTTTTGATTTCTTGGAATGAAATAAAATAGATTTCTATTATGTCTCATTTGTGTGTACCTATGACTTGGTTACTTTTGTTTTTTGATCTCCACATTTACTTTATGTAATCTGTATATTTTTCATAAACTTATATAAAAAAAATTATGTTATTTTGCAACATTCTTTTCATAAAAAAAATCAGCCTAAACCCTTGTAATTAATACTTGTGGATTGGGAAAATATTTTTGAGGCTATAAAACATAGGGTGATATTCCTAACTATATTCTCTTAGCTAGGCAAGATTAAAAAATTCTTGAGTAAGATAATTCATATCTTTGCCTCAACATTTATTTGGCGATCATACCGGGGAGATCTTCCATATCTCTCTGGTGATTGTATGCGTGATTATCATTGAAAATTTTATATTTCTGCTTTTGATTCTTTGATTGTTTTCTTTCCTTCATGAAAGTACCTGCTACAAGGCAGCCCAATATTGAGATCAGTCTTAAAGACCAAACCAACATTGCTTTAACCTTATTCAATACCATTTTAGAAACTGCTAACACCCAGGCTGAGCTTGAATGCTTGTGGGCAGTGATTGAACAAGACATAAGTGTTCAAGAATGTTGGGAGGCTAGGCAAAGGCAACCTAGGAATCAACTATAGCTTTCTTTTTCCTAAAAGTTTTAATCTTATTTTCATGTACTTAAACCCTCACATCTCTAGGAGAAGAAGCGGTTTATCTCCTAAAATCACCCCTATTGCTGAATTAGGAAGAATAAACATTGTTTTGTGAATCAAACAAGGCACTCTAAGGAGAAATTTGTCTAATTCAACTAGTTCATCTTTCTCTCCCTTACCCATCATTCACAAAATGGCATATGTGGGTAGCTCTGGTGGCATTGGGGGTGCTTCTTCATCTCAACCTTCAACCTCGTCAATGATTGGTAGTTTGTATAGCCATCAATTCCCTGCCCAATCTACTACCAACCCCACTAAGGTCATAAATAAGTATGGACTCTTTCAATTTGAAGAAGATGCTACTAATACCTCGTGGCATGTATCCTCTCCTATGAACCTAGCACTTGCTACTCTTCCACTTCCAAAATTCAAAGAGCATCTCCCTAGGTTTTCAAGAAATAACACGGTCACTACAAATGAACACTTGTTGGCATTATCTAATGCTTGTCATAATATAGGAGCTAATGACAATGCTACTTGTATGCACTTATTTGTTAATTCCCTTGAAGGGAAAGAAATACCATATTTCTTTGACTTGCTTCCTAAGATTCTTTCCACTTGGGAGGAGTTAGTTTATTGGTTCAAATCTACTTTTGGACAGTCTAAAATCCTAGCTAAACAATTATGGGAATATAATAATATTGCGTACAAAGACAATGAGACTATCAAGTCTTTCAACTTACATTTCACCAAGTTATATAACCAAATTCCCGAACTTATTCTCCCTCGGAACCAAGCCACTTTTATGCATTACTATAATGATATACCTTCCCCATACCATCATAGGCTTGAAGAAAAATCTATTGAAAATCTTGGTTCTGCTCTGCATACTTGTCTAGAGTATGAAGAATAGCTTGAAATAATAGGTCTTTCCAAAGGAGACTCAATTAAACAAACAAACATGTCTGCCCTCTTACAACTTGTACAAGATATGAATAACCGAATGATAGCACATGAGCGAAAAGGAAATGTCCCTTCACTTACTCTTGGAGCCTCGTCTTCTTCTTCACCACCCTTTAGGAATCCTAATGAAAACAACTTTCAACCTAAATCCATTATGCCTCACAGTTGATGCAAATTCTGTGAGGAACATCATGAGGGAAGTACTTGTGAGGTAAGGAAGAGTGCCAGAGATCAAATCTTTGGCAAAAGGCCTGAAACTACCTTCGTTGTTCTATATTTCATAGAACCAAAGGATGTAATGATCATAAACACTAGGAATAAATCCTATGCTTTAAAAGGAAAATATGATCCCCCTCGTACTTCTTCTATCCCAAGCTCAATTTCACCAGCTGCTATTGTACAAGTTACTAAAACTCCTGACAGTCAAGGAACTCCCTCCCCTCTTCCCTCTTCCAAATACAACATTCTCAATCAATTTTCTAATATCAAGGCTGATGCTACTCTTTTGGACATGGTTGTCATCCCTGAGAAACAAAAGCATCTAAAAAATTTCATGGAAGGAAAATCTTCCACCATAGCCAATCTCTCTAAAGAGGTAAAAGAAGAGGATTCTAGTGTAAATAAAGTAGGTGTAAATAGTTTTAGACACCCTGTAAAAAATCCTCCATTTTTCATTTCTGTAAATATTATGGACAAAATAGCCCATTGTTGTCTGATTGACGGTGGTTCGGTCCCAAGCGTAATGTCGAAAATTATTATGGAAGAGCTAGGCTTGTCTTGTACAAATGAAAATGCCAGAAGCATGCTCTCTTATAATAGTTTACAACAATCGACCATAGGTGAGATCAACGACGTGACTTTGGTTTTGTGTGCACATCCTGAAATAAGGACCACCCTTAATATTCAGGTATTTGACATGCCAGTGAGTAATTATTCAATCATCTTAGGAAGAGACTGACAAGCTTTGACAGGTGGATACCTCTCACTCGATGGGACACACTTATCTGTTCCTCAGAATGGGAAGAATATCATAGTCCTAAGGGAGGGAATAATTTCACCGTATATATAAAGTATTCCACAACCTAATGTAAATTATGTCGAGGAGGACTTAGGAGTGTATTCCATCTTTGCCAATGAGGACAACACTACCTTGGAACAAATTGACCTAGAGGATGGGATGTGGCATATGCACTTTGATGGTTCATACTCCAACGAAGGTAATGGAGCTGGAATTATCTTGTATTCTCCTATAGGTAAAATTCACAACTTTTCCTATAAGTTATAATTTTCTTGTACAAACAACGTCACTGAATTTGAAGCGTTACTTCTAGGCATTGAAAATGCATATAATTTAGGTTATGATCACCTTACAGTTTTTGGGGACTCTGAACTTGTTTTAAACCTTGTACATAAGATATATTCTCATAGAAACAAGTTAATGAAACACTACACCCAAACTGTTTGGGCTCTTATCTCGAACTTACTGTCATTTAACATCACTCACGTTAAAAGGGAATTGAATTCAATGGCTGATAGTTTAACTATTTTTGCAGCCTCTCCTACTCGACAACTTCTGCCACAAAGACTTGATTGTACTTTTCAATCTTTGTATAGTTCTCATATCCCTGAAAATGTAGTGTTATGGAAGGTCTTCCCTAGTGATGAAATAATATGTGTTTTCATACAAAATGAACCATATAAGCCCAAGGAGATTATATCCATCGAAGCCAATAAAATTTCAAAGGGCTTGACTCCTCTAAGTTCATTTTCATTGAGTGATGTAGGCAACAAAGAAAAAAATAAAAAAAAGGAGTCGAAAAGGAAAATGGGTGAAACCATTTCCTTGAACATTGGGACATCTGATTGTCCAAAGAATGTTANCTAAGTTACTTTGTTAATTTAAAGATGTTTTTGCTTGGTCTTATGAGGATCTTCATGGTTTTGATCTTTCTCTTATACAACATGCCATCCCTATAAAGGAGGGCATAAAACCAATTAGGCAAAAACAAAGACCCATTAACCCCGCACTTGAAGCAACTATTCAGAAGGAGCTGGAAAAACTCTTGAAGGATGGAATAATTTTCCATGTTAAGTATTCTGAGTGGGTTTCCAATTTGGTTCCCATTCGTAAAAAAACTGGTCAGATTTGATTGTGCGTTTATTTCCGTGCATTGAATAGGGCGAGCATAAAACACCATTTTCCTCTCCCTAATAATGATTTTGCAACAAGTTGTAGGGTCACAGATGATGTCCTTACTTGATGGTTTTTCTGGTCATAATCAGATCAAGGTAAAAAGGACAGATAAATACAAAACCACTTTTACTACACATTGGGGAACATTTGCTTATGAATGCATGCCTTTTGGATTATCTAATGCAGGTGCCACTTTCCAAAGAGCTATGCAAATAGATTTTGACGATTTGATTGGTAACATTATTCAGATTTATCTTGATGACTTGACTGTATATTCAAAGAACCGATTGGATCATTTTGGTCATGTTAGAAAGGCTCTCATGCGATGCAGGAAATTCGACATTTCTTTAAATCCTTCTAAGTCTATTTTTGGCGTTACTCCGGGAAATATCCTTGGGAATATTGTCTCTGATTCAAGAATAACCATAGATCCCAAAAGGATTGTCTCTATCCTAAATATTCCTGCTCCTACTTCCAAAAAGGAGGTTCAATCCTTTATGGGCATCATCGACTTTGTCCGTAGGTTTGTTCATGATTTTGTTGTAATGGTCATACCAATTCATAATCTTCTCAAGCAAGATCGTTTCTTTTCTTGTACTGATGATGTTGAAAATGATTTTGTAAGGATCAAGAAGGTAACCAGTTCCGCACTGGTTTTGGTGAAGCAGAATTTTGAGAAAGAGTTTATTATATACACTAACGCCACAGAGGAAGAAATCTCTACTATCCTCATACAATGTGATGACCATAATAATGAAAAACTAGTAGCTTACATGAGTCAAAACTTATCAGATGATGAATTCAAATATTCTTCTATTGAAAACCATACTTTCTCTCTTGTTAAAGTTGTGGATAAATTTCGCCACTTTACCTTAGGTAAGCACACGCTGGTAAAAGTCCCTTTACCTGATGTCAAGTTTTTTCTCTCACGGACTTATCTTTTAGGGAAGCTTGCACATTCGCTTGCCAAGATCCAGGAACATGATTTAACTATCATGACTTGAAAAAACATTAAGGGACGTGACTTAGCCCTTCACTTAGCTCAACATGCTGAAGAAAGTGAATAAATTGATGAACAAAATAATCCTTTCGAGATGAATCCCGATTCGTATTCGAAACATCGATGAAAAAAATGACACCAACTGTGGATTATCCGACAATTAATCTCGAAACTACTCACCACAGAAATCTGAAAACAACAAAATAATCCTTTGTTAGCATTTTTTTATATTGATAATCAAATCCTTCCTATAGATAAACATCCCTGGTATAAAGATTTGGTGTATTACTTGCAAAATCAAAGGTGTCCAGATAATTTAGATACTCATCAAAGGAGAAGGCTCCATCTTGAATATTTCATATATGTCATTTTAGGAGACTTTTTGTTTAGGAGATATGTCGATGGTATGTTACTTTGTTGTGTAAATAATGAGGAAGAACATAAATTGTTACAAGAAACCCATGGATCTTCAGATTTTGTTGTTCATGTAGGTGGCCACTTTTCTGCTAAAACTATTGCTTTTAAAATTATCAAAAAAGGGTACTATTGGCCTTCAATTTTTCATGATTCTTATAATTTTTCAAGATCTCGTGACAAGTGCCAGAAGTTCATTGGGAAAGAACATATTTATTCCATGCATTTACAACCTATCATCCTTGACTTTCCTTTTTCAAAATGGGGTCTGGACTTTATCGGTCCTATTAATCCTCCATCTTTAGCAGGGAAAGTTTTTATCTTGACAGCCATAAACTATTTTACGAAATGGACTAAAGTTGTCCCACTTAAGCATTCAAAAGATGAGTAGGTTATTTCTTTCCTTGAAACTAATATCTTTTCCATATTTGGCCCCCCTTTAGAGATTATTATAGACAATGGTCCTGCTTTTATTTCTGCTAATCTGACTTAGTTTCTAGCTAAACTAGGAGTTAAACATTTTATCTCATCGGCTTATTACCCTCAAGGAAATGGGAAACCCAAGTCTACTAACAAAAATCTGGTTAGAATTATCAAGAGGCTCATTGAAGATAAGCCTCATCAATGGCACACCCTCCTCACTTATGCCCTTTGGGCAGATCGCACTACCACCAAGGTGAACACTGGTTGCACCCCATTTCAGCTTGTCTATGGTCAAGAAGCCATTCTTCCTATCGAGCTGGAACTTTCTTCTTTAAAGCTGATGCTACAGATGGAAGAATTGAATTCTTCTAATATTCCTCAAAGGATAAATGCACTATTGGATTTATAGGAACAAATGATGTTTTCCTTGGAAAACATAAAGAGAAGACAACAAACCGTTAAGAAATATTTCAATAAAAGTGAAAAAGTTTTCAGATTTAAGGTCAATAAAAAAGTCTTGTTGTGGGATTTATCTCATGTTGATAGAGGAAGGCATTCAAAGTTTCAAAAGTTATGGTCGGGTCCTTTTAAAATCACTTTTGTTCTAGGCACAAATTCTTATATTCTAAAGGACTTGGAAGAGCGGTTGTTTTCCTATAGCACCAATGGTTCCCACTTAAAACACTATGTGGAACCAGCTTGAAAGTTTAAAATGTTGTATGGAATTACTATTGTATTATAGTTTGTTTTATCTCTTTGTTGTTTATTTCTTTTTGATGTTTCATTTCTGTTGTTTTATTTCTTTTATTGAATTCTTTTCTTGTCAGAAATAAAATTCTGAATTAGTTTTTCCACAACGATGCTATTCTGCAAGTATTGTTAATCAATAACAATCAGGTTACACAGATGTCATGATGTCTCCCCTCGAAGACATCTTTGAAATTTCTATCTTCTTCCAGTACTGTTGTTAGATAAGATTATTGGTTTTTTATCCCTATTTCCTGCTTTCCTTTTCTTCCCTTCACTCCGAGATTCAAAAAGAGTACACCAGGGTTTTTCTCCTTAAAGCAAAGAACCCTTTCACTATGATTAATCAAATGTTATGCACACATGAATAACCCCCTCATATGTAACAATTTCCATAACTTATTCCCTAAATCCCAAATCATATTTTCCCTTAAACGGCTCACTTACCCTATTGCATAATCATTATGATATACATTCCTTGATCTAATGTTCACCTGGTCTACGAAACAAGATTATTTGAATTCTTAATCTGTTGGAAACAGATTTCCCTATGGAGTCACCATTTGTTGACATATAAAAACGCAACCATGAATAATGCTCGCAAATGATTTCCAAGCTCTATTATTTATTTATAATAATAATAATAATAATAATAATAACAATAAACTAGTAGGTGGGACCCCCTTATAGACTAGTGGCGCCATGATGGATGTGTCACACTTATATTTTTTGTTTGTTGTTATGACGATGCCAACATAGTCTTCTACAATTGATGATTCAAGTCATGGTTTTAATCATTATGATAACATAAGATGGTTGGTTGATTGTTTCATGGCTAGATGGTTTTGATGGTCACTCACAAATTATGGTTGTCGTATGGATAAAAGGATTATTTTCAGTTTTTTTTTGACATTGCAATTAAACATGGATTAATTTTTTTACGTATGATTTTATAAAAGGGGATGATATGGGAGCTCTTCTAAACAAAAGGATTACACACAAGCCCAAATGTTATGTGATATTGTGACAAAGGGAGGGTGCATAATTGTTACTACTAGACTTATGCGCTTTGTTATATGATAGATGTTGAAGCACATAGGATAATGTATGGCACATTGTTGTTGTTTTTTTAAAAGGTTTTGACATTACTTTGGGTGTCGCACTATGCAATGGAATATATGGTTGATTTAATGCTTAGAGTTGTGGTGAGTCGGATGGCTTGTACGTTGAATTGATTGAAGCTGGGGAAGGAAGCGATGTGAATTTACTACACGTCACTCAAACAACCCTCGAGGCCCATCACCCTAGCCATACTTGCATTTGGTTTTTTGGCTCTGGTGGTTGTTGGTGCTCCACGATTTTTGGTTGTGAAGGAGGATACAGTGTAAATCTCTCCCTCTAGCAAGCTTTTCCAGGTATGGTTCCTTATTTTTCCATCCATGATGATTACTCTGTGTTATGAATCGATTTTTGTCTCAGAATTGCTTGAGGCCTGTGTTTTTATTAAGTTTTTGGACTTTGTATTGGTGTTGTATCCATGGGTTCTTCTTATAAATATTCTAGACTATTGGCATTTTAAATAAAGAAGAATGGTTTTTACTTGCCGCGTGTAGTCTATGCATGGGTTTATTGGTTAAAGCATAGAAAGGCATGTCCAGTCACCTTGGGGTTTTTGGTCCGGTTCTCTATGGAACTTATGATTATAGTTTAGCAAGCTCTGAGCTTTGTGCATGGGTTTTACAACCAGTCTTGTGTTTTGCCACTCCTTTTTGTCTCTGTGGTTGATATGTTTCGATTCTTCGGGTTGCAATGTGAACTGTTAAGAGTTGGAGTGTTTCTTGCGATGTCTTGGTCGAGCCCTGACCTTTTATTTATCATGGTGTTTCCCTCATTATCATTGTTACTTGGAAGCATTGCACAGTCGGGTTTAGTATCACCCATAACTTTAATGGAAGCTTTATATGTGCTTTGGTTGGCCATGGGTTGTGCTTGGGCATTATTTTTACAGTACTTTTAAGAGTTTGTTTCCTCTCGTTCTATGTTGAAGGTGGTTGACTGTCATTTGATAACCCTCACTGTCAATAATATTGTTAAAGATTATATGTATGTGGTGAATTTGAAAGGGGCATGAATTGTCTGTGTCTTTGAGGACTTATTCCTTTAAATGAGCCATCTATTATTACTCTCTGTGCATTGTGTTTAAACCTTAATAACGATCTTGATATTGTTGCAAATCTAGTCAAGGGTAAAGAACACTATGTGTTTTCTTGGTCGATTGGGCACGATTTGGCTCTGTCTCTCATTGGACAATTTTTAGAAGAAGTTTGTACATGTTAAATGGATGAATTGATTTTTGGCTTAGAGTTGCATGTTATTGGTTGAATGGTATTTTGAATCAATACTTATGTTGATTATATTGGAAGAACACTTGTGTGTGAATGGATTGGGGCCTGCTTATGAGTTTTAATGCACAGTTGATTATGTCGAACAGTGTTTGGAAAATCGACAAATGGTGGTTAATATTGGGCCCACTCTTATTTGAGTTCAAGGAATAAGCATTGGAATATGAATTATTGTGGCTCAAAAGGTTGTTGTGTTATCATATAAATGGCAATGTTTTTATTATGACTGCTATATAAATATTATATAGATGTAAATGCTACTATAATTGAGTATTTCTGGGCATATGAATTGTTTTGTTTGAAAGTCAACAAGCAATATGTAAAATAAGTGACAGTTTAGATGGTGGTTTTAAAAGTGAATGCTTATTAAATTATGGAGGTCTAAACAGAGTTATGTTTGATTGTTTGATTTGATTTATTTTTATATGAATAGTATCCACATGTTATTCCCTCTCATGCTACCACTTTTCTCTCATTATACCCCCATCATAATCCCATTATCATTTTCGACAACCCTATCCTATAAAATAAATTAAAAACTATGTATAACAACAACAAAAGATAACACAGAATTAGATGGCAACTGAAATTTTTGGTATTTGATTGCACAGTTAAATTGTTTTATTAATTTTTGAGTAGTACTTGTGTATTTTTCCCCTCTCATTATATCACTTTTTAGCTCATTACACTCCGTCCAGTTGTTCCATGAACCCTATTCACCCCCTGCTCACTTGGCAATTATTAAATGATTTCTTATGGATGGATTTTCATGGGTCTTGTGTCAATTCTTGAGCCAAAAAATGTTTCATGCAAGAAGAATGTCATGTATGGTCTGTTAAGGGATAGTTTATGATGAATTGCTACATATAGGATGAGTTTCTTCAGCAGGGGAAACAATGGCATAAATAATAGAGAAAGAGGTAATTGGAATAGAGGGCCTAGAAGGCCTAGATTCTCCATTCATTTTGATGTTTAACCCCATGAATTAAACCAGGTGTTTCAAGTTGGTTTCTTTAACTGGATAGGGCAAGGAATAGTACAACCTCAACTAGAGAGATCACCCTTCCAACCTCAAAACATCATTGGTATTCATGTGCCTCATCATGTGTCCATGCAACCAGAAGTCCCTGCAAATGATGGATGACAAGAGATTGTCAATTCGACTGTCTCTCACCATCGTGGCTGGCCCAATTTGTCATTACCTCCTCCACCACCTGATAATCCTAATGTTCATATTTCCCTTGTGAATTCACATGTTCAGTCCTCACATGCTAGTAAAAGGCTTAAAACTGATGTCCCCCATGTGTAAGATAAAGGCAAAGTTGTTGCATCCCCTTCCTCTCCTTCAAATGACTCTTCAAAATTAGTTTCCTCCCATATGCATATGAAGGATGATTGTTCCCATGTTATTAGTGAGATACAGCCTCAAGATTCAAATCAACCTGAGGCTACTTTCGGGAAGTCAAAGGGGGACACCAATGATAAAAGAAAGATTGCCTCTTAGAGTGGAAAGTATGGATTTTAATTTATGTGTTTTTATGATTGAATTGTTGAAGACAATGATCTGTAGGAAGTTTGGACAAAAAGCTATTTTTGGGGGGATAATGTGGATTATGTGGATATTTACATTTTTTTGGGGATATGATTTGAATTGTTTCTTATATTTAAATATTCAAATTTTGAAGGTATTTAAGGGAGTTATAAGGTGGCATGTGTTTAAATGATTATCCATTTGTGTTTTTTTTATAATTTGAAAAGAATAAAAGAAGGGAGTCACAAGGGGTCCCACGTACCTAGTTATTATTAAATAAAGACCCTTAACTATTATTATTAATATTTTTTATTTTTATTTCTCCTAAACCAAATTAGCTAAGTTAAACTAACTTAAATAAAGAAAGTAGTTGAACTACTTCAAATTATTTGGAAGGCATAAAAGGTAAATGAGAAGAAGAAACAAGAGGTGAATATAAGGAGAAAGCAAAACCAAGGTTTTCTCTTTTGTTTTCATGAGATAGTTTCAGTTTTCATTCATTCTTGAGTTCATTCAAAGCCTAATTCTCTTTTGACAACAGGGTCCTATTGTAGACAACAAGGTTCAGAACTAAACCAAACAATTCATATGTTTGTTTTAGAGGTGTTGATCCATCCTTGATAGTCTATGTATACTTGTTTGTTTATGGATTAAGTTTCATAGTTGATAAAGGATATTTTACAGAGTCAAATTGGCAGCAGTCTGTGGCAAGCTGATCCAAATTATATAGTTTAATTTTTACTTATTGTCAGATTCCTTTTGTATGGTTTTCATCGGGGATCTCTAAATTAGACTTTGGTCCATGCCCTCATAGGGATTTTGTAAAGAGAAAAACACTTTTGATTTCTTGGAATGAAATAAAGCAGATTGTTATTTTGTCTCATTTGTGTGTACCTATGACTTGGTTACTCTTGTTTTTTGATCTCCACATTTACTTTATGTAATTTGTATATTGTTCATAAACTTATATAAAAAATTTATGTTATTTTGCAACATTCTTTTCATAAAAAAACCAGCCTAAAACCTTGCAACTAATACTTGTGGATTGGGAAAATATTTTTGAGGCTATAAAACATAGGGTGATATTCCCGACTATCTACTCTTAGCCAGGCAAGATTCGAAAATGCTTGAGTAAAGTAATTCATATATTTTCCCCAACACTGCGAAGCTTCTCTATGTTTCCTCAAGTCGTTCACCCAAGTGCTTCAACTTGTTGCAACCCATAAATTCTCCCGTTCTCAATCACTTCTATGATCACCCTCTGTGCTAGCTTATGCGATCACTCATGTGGTTATATTTGTGAAAATTCATGCAATAAAACCTGCATTCATCTACCTTTCCCAAGTGCTCGGTTCACCCATGAACTTTGCACCTGGGCTCTCAAGGTGTGCCCAACATGTCTGAAACTAACTTTCACCACATATCAAACCAATTGATTATATTCTGAGACTTTCTAAGCGATAAAATCTATGAGAAGTTCTATGATGAACTTTGCAATGAGTTCTGCAATCACCCACCCTATCCAAGTGCTTCTTCTCACCAAATTTTTTTCTCTTGGCCTATATAAGGTGTGCACCCAAATCAAATTTCCACCACACTGTCAATTGAACCTATGTTGTAAGTCTAATGAAAATTCTGTGATGAACCATTTTTCTCCACCGAACTATTCACCAAGTCTGTGAACGTTCCCATTGAACTGTCTTCGCAACAAACTATATTCAAAGTTTGCTCTGATACCATATATCGTCGAGATAGTGGTGAAGAACTCACCAACATTTCTCCAAAATATACAATGAACAAGCTCTTATTCCATCTATCATCAAGATAGTGGTGAAGATCTTACCAACCCTTCATCAAAATCTACAAGGTACCAAATCTGATACCATTTTTCACGTCCCCACACCGTGCCTAGCCAAATCTTGCAATCGTGCACCTTTTCAAAGTGTGTGACACTGTGATGTTTCTCACTTGGTTGCTTGGAAACACCAAGGATACTTTTTTTGGACTATGCCTCTTCACCTAGAGCATACCCATACTTTGTTCTAGGCTACCAATTAGTCACACCCCTACTCTAGTGCAACTCTTGTATACTTAGATAATTGTTAATATCTTAACACTTACTCATATATAAGCATACATCCATGAAACAAAGATAACACTTGCAAAAAAAAACAAGAGAAATACATATATAGTGTGGGTGACAAAAACCATGCCTAACACCCGACTAAGTCTTTTTTATTGAAAAACAATTACAATATGAGCACTATCGGCTCGGTTTACAACTAAGTGGAGTCATACAACTTGCCTCACCTCACCAAGACACTCATACACATATTCATCACACCAAGACTCTCTTTCACAACCATCTCTGCAACCTTTTGCAGTGCATCTCAGATGTTCCCTCAATCACAGACTTGTTGTCTCTTCTCTGCTGCAAGGCTTCACACAGACCTACATTTTTGTCTCCCAGCATGCCTCCTTATACCTATGACAATACTTCCCCCAAACTCATCCAAAAATAAGGTCGCCCCAACTTTTCCCACATAATCACCTCAACGTAGCACAAGTCCTCCAATGTGGAGTGACTTGGCTCCTTGAGGGAGCTCACCTCTCTTCATCTAATTCTACGTCAGAATCATAGATATGATCTTGTTCTCCTTGTTCTTCATATCTTCCATCCTTGGTTGTGTTCCCTTGTTCTCTTATAGGGACTCCAAAGGTCACCATCGTGAACCATCATATCCTTTAGGGGTGTCATTCCCCTTCAAAAACCCATGTGTCCAAATGAATCGTCACACCCCTTCATGGAATTGGTGGTCCAAATGATTCGTCGCACCCCTTCGCAGACCCAATCACCAAATGAACCCATGAGATCATTAATCGTCGTGCCCCTTGGGACCGACATGCCCCAAACTTTGTGCGCTCCTCATGTTGGAGTGCCCTAATATCTTGGTCGCTTCATATTTGGGCAAGCCCCTTGGTGCATTTGTATGCCCAAGGTGGCCACTTTTCCAACTAGTGCAAATATTGGGTGTCAAAACAACCCCAAGTTTTGTATCCAGAGGATTTGGGTGAGGGTCTCCGCACCCCTCAAGCTGAAGACCTTACAAGCTGCTACATCAATAGACAACCCCACATTGGCATCATGCGACATCCTCACATGCTACCACACAATTTATACACACTCAATGACACAATAATTGGCCAATAAAACAATGCCACATGACACTTTAGAGCCTCTTATGGGGTTTCACCTTTGTTTTCTAAAAGGAATTTTCAAATTGAGACAACTTTGTCATCTGGACTCAAACTCTGGTGCCATTTTTTTCAAATTGTGTCTTTGTTGGTCTTATACATAGTGCATATGTGGTTTCAATTTTTTTGTATATCTAATGTAGTTGAAGTTTCTTTTTCTACATACAGGAAAGGCTCATCCTCATTTTTGTAGCTTTATGTGGGCATACATTTTTCGTACAAACTCAGTTTTGAGTATAGTTTTTTATTTATACAATGCATTCTACTCTCCATTTTCTAATTTTCAAAGTGACTACTACGAACCATCATGAGGTTTGATTAACAAACACCAAGTATTACTCCTAGAAATCATATATGGAGGACCTACTTAGAAGGAATGCTCTTTATTGAATCACACCTAGGCTATATCCCGCACCAGTAAATACAGAGAAGCATGCAAAATGGTTAAATTGTAATGATCAAGCAAGAGGACTTATCGACATGTCCATCTCTAAGAATCTAGAATTTCATATTTAGACCCTTAATACACCACAAGAAGCATAACCAATATTGAGTATCTCTTTGGAAAACCTTATTTAATTCGTTCTATTTAGTTGGAAAATTAACTCTTCTCCCCTGATCCAACTAAATTCCTCAAAATCAAAGACTACAT
>JASDQU010736682.1:16196-43501 GCA_032191745.1 Picea mariana | reverse complement strand
GTGAAGGAGTTTTACCATGTCCTTTTGGAGAATTCAGAAGAGGTCTTGAATTGGTAGAAGAAGAAGAAGATGGAGGTGAGGGTGGTGGAGAAGCACCATTCCCTCCATTTCCATTTGGAGTTTTATCACCACTGTCTCCCTTGTGCTTTGAAGGGTTGGAGCCTTCACCTTGCAACCCTGTATTCCTTTCCATCAAGAGTTTCATCATTTCTCTCATTTCCATGACAGCCTTTCTAAGATCTTCATCTTCTGTAGGAATATGTTCATGACTCTCTTCATGAGCCATACTTGGTAAATGCCTCCTTGAAACTTGCAGTGATGATATAATCTTTCTCCTTGAAGGATGAGAACTTGGCTTTACAGGTTGACCTTCTCCTCTTGTGAGTTTCAACCTTGTGAGCATCCGAAAACAAAACACCTGCAAATAATCAAGTCTTCAAAAACCTATGCTCTGATACCAACTTGATCTAAAAATGAAGAAGACTTGTATTCTTGAAAATATTTGCAAGTTTTAATTCATGTGTTAAAATGCAAATGGATCAATTTTGCAACACAACTTTTATGGAAATTACTCATTCAAGATGCATATAAACGACAGCAATAAACAGTGAACAGAAAACACATAACACAACAAATGATAAAGGAGTTCACCCCTCTCTTGGGCTACATCTCCTGGTCCAGCTTCCAATTGATCTTTTGTATTATTTGCCCAAAGTTCTCAAAAATGTTCTTTACAATGCTCAAAATGCCAAATAGATGGATCCAATGGCTTCAGAACATCCAAAAACCCCTAACTAGGCTTTTTCGGCACCTCGTTTGGCCAAACATTGAAGAAGATAGGCTTCCTGGAAGTTCCCCTTCAAACTTGTTTTCTCTGGATTGCCAAAATGCACCCTTGTTGCCTCAACCTAGCCCCCACATGCATTTATGTGGAAAAACCCATCATCGGATGAAACCGCACAACCAGTGTGAACTGTAGGACGGTTATGGGTGCACCTAGCCCCTAACTGCCAAGATCGTGGTCGTGTGACCTGTGTGACCATGCGCAAATGTAAAACGGGATCTGTTTCAAAGGCTAATAGACAATGGACAAGTGGCAGTCATTTTAAACCAAAATCCAAATCCAAATCGCTCGCGCCAATGGTGTGACCACGGGTCATATGATATGGTATATACGACCAGGGGCTAGGGCTAAGCCCCAGCCCGGATCCCCGTGCGAACCATACACCAACTCGAACTTTAATATATTCACAACCATATATATAACAAGGCTGATACGGTGGCGCGCTGGTTGGTGGCCCTTCCCAAGTCTCTTCCCCTGCCCGGAGGTTGCGGGGTCGAGTCCTGCTGATTGCAAAGCTTTTAAACCACCGACCAGGTGACACGTGGCGACCATTGATTGGGCCACGTGTCACTATACAATTATCCACCAAGATGCCACTTGTCAATAGCTCATTCATCCACTTAACTGCCAACTGTCCACCACTCAGCTCTGCCACATGTCGTACGAAATGCCACGTTAGCATCCATACGGACTGTACAGACTGTACAGTCAACATCCCTTTTTTTTGGCCTATTTGTCGTTTTGAACAGAACGCGATATCTCTTTCTCCCGACGTCCATTCGAACCCAAACGAGTTGCATTGGGTTTTTGATGACGAGGCCTATGCTCTCGTTATATTTGAAGTGATTCTAAGCACTTTGAATTTTTGAGCAAAATTTGATCCCCTGGATCAAGAGATGATAGCGAATAGTAAGGCAATGATTTTAGGCTAAGTAAATCTCATGGTTCGCGCTTAGATTCTCAGTTAGCAAAAAGTATTCTTGGTGCGTGGTGTGAAAAGTTAAGTAGGCAATCTCAGCAACGGTCTGCTTGCAACGGACATGGGGCCTTCATTAACTCTGTTCTATCCATTCTGGTGCTATCCAATAGTCTAGTGGTAACCCATAACTGCTTTTCGATCCGTTCGGAGCAACGGTCAAACGGGTATATCAGTTCCAATGGCTATATTTCTTTGTCATGGCGAAGTATTCTATGTCGTTGTTCTAATATCTCGACGAAGCTCCAATTATGCAATTCTTCTTGCTTTGAAGTGTATTCTAGAACCTCTTGGAACCTTACAGTATTAGCCCTTTTCTTTCTTAACTTCCTAGCCTTATTCCCAGTGATTTTCGTCTCAGTAATGCTTTTACCATTCTGATGTTTATCTTCTGTGGTCTTAGTTACTTCATGCTATGAAAAATATTTCTTAGGGTTCCTTGATAATACTTCTTCTGTATCAAAAATAGGTAACTCGATCTTCGACGGATCCTCAAGTGTTCTCTTAGCTTCGACATCGAAGGTACTAATATTAAATATCTGCGATCTTCTCTTCTGTTCTTCAATCAAGTGTGCGATCCTTCTGGTCATAAAGTCTTTTAACTCTTGATTCTTCTGTTTCAAAACTTTCTCTTCTTCTCTTCGTCTGGCTTGTTCTCTATCAATCCAGGGTTTTCCTATGAGCATGGTAACGGGGCATTGTCTTCAACAAATTTAATGATCTCAAAGTCTTCCTCTATCGAAGTTCCAATGATAGTCATAGGTATCTGGGCGAGCCTTCCACATAGGTTTAGTAGCTTTCCTCTGAAGAAACTTGTTACTCCTAGGGAAGGGATCATGGCAGGCTTCCCTATAGCTTCCCAAGTCCTTTCTAGCATAATATTCACTTACGCTTCTTCATAAAGAGTACAGTCAATGTCAAAGTCTCTTATTCTTGCTTCGATTTCTCCTTTTCTTTGAAGATCTCTGATAGCCTAACATGTGGGTGGTCATTCAAGGCTTCTTTTATCTGTAGCAATATCTTTTCTGATTCTTTCTGGGTTTCTGCTATAATCTTGATCTCTTGATCTCCCTTAGGGTTTGCTTGTTCCATATTCATCTTCTCAAGCCTAGTAATTATTCTAGGGAAATCCAATACTTCATGGTACATAGCCTTACAATAGAGGCAACTAGATCTTCTCCCAGGGCATTCTTTAGCAAGATGTCTCGATCATCTACAACTATAACAAAGGGTTAATCTTCTCGTCCGTTTAGATTTTCCCCAACTCCTTATGTACTGTGCACCAGAATCATGGTGGCTACCCTGCAAAAAACTTTTTCTAGGATCCCGCATCCACTTGTTAGTCCAGACATTCTTTCGATGCATAGGTATAACATATCTATCACTATATTTATCAAATCTATTCATATAAAACTTTCTTTCATCTATTAATGCCCTAGTTTTGAAGCTAGGACAGAATCTATCAAACATACCTAGATCCATGCTTTAGAAACAAAACAAAAAAATAAAGAAAATCAGTTATCTTACTTTTATAGAGCACAAAGCTTCCAGATCTAATACTTTTAACTATTCTTACCTTTATCAAAGAACAAAGCTTACAGATCTTACCTTTTTCTTGCAGATCTAACCTATTTCTTCACAGATCTGACTTATTTTCTTCAGATCTGACCTCTTTTCTTGGCACAAAGCTTCACAGGTCAAACAGAACATTGCGCACTAGAGCAACATATCTATGCATAGAGCTTATTTCACGCAAATCTTCTTCTTCTTTTGTTCCCACCAATCACAGTTCCAAGTCCCAGCAATGGAACCATTTGTTGGGATAGGGGCAGACCCATGGTTCAATGCTCAAGAGCGCACCAACAAAGACCTAACTATTGGCCCTTTCAGCAACACCTGTGAAGCAGATGAAGTCTCACTCGAGGTAGAGGTAGGGGTGGTTGCAAGACTCAGGTGTCTACAACCTTAGCTGGGACATAGATCTGTGATTATCTTTCTTACAACGCACTTAGCAGCAGTTATTCCTTAGCATACATTCATTAATATACTTTGCAGAAGGCACAAAGAATCGCAGTGAATACTTATACTAAGAACGATTCAGTACTTATCCACAAAAATATAGGTTAGATTCCACATATCAAGCACTAAGTATCTCATATATCAAATCTAATGTCATTCATTCATCAACAACATAGAGCATAACTAGATCTACTTAATCACATCAAGCACTTAGCCAAGAAAGAGATAAATACATAAGAGCGGAGCACAAAGCATTATACACACAGTTACCGTGGTTCACCCCTGCCCTGGGGCTACGTCCACAAAGCCTTCTTTATATTATCACGGTCAAGTAGTTATAGCACAGAGCTTTAATGACCCTTACTTTGCACAGGACAAAACATCTACATAGCTCGCTAGATCCTTCTTCCTTTCTCTTTATACTATAACAACCTACACTTAGCTCTCCGATCTCATGCACAAAGCACTCTAAGATACATTCGATCACACAGATCCAATTACTAGCACTAATCTTTCATTCATACATCACATAGATGTACTACATTACTATCTCCTTTTATCTTACTATCTACATTGCCTATTTATAGATTACAAAATGGGCCTAAACGTGGGTAAACCCACGAGTCGACATCCCTTTCTCGTTACATCAACCCAAAACCCTAAAATGGACCCCAAAATAGGTCTTACTTCCTTATTTTCTACTTTGTGTTGCGCTCCTTCCTTGGCAAGTTGTCGCAGTCCCAAAAGTGGTCAAGTATGACCAAGTACTCTTAAAATTGGTCAAGGGCCAACAGTCCTGTCTTGTCATTTGGATATCTTTGAATGCTAAGGATCTCATCTAATTTTCCAGTGCTTTTGTCAAACTTCTTCAACTTTTCTATTGTCAATAGTATCTCCCCTTTTGTGTGATCCAATTCTGCTTTCAATTTCTCATAATATTCTAATTTTTCCTTCAAGCTATCAATCATCTTTTCAAGCTTGTAATTCTCTTCTTCACAACTACTCAATTCACCTTTTAGTATTATGTTTGTGTTTTTAAGCTTGCTATTTTCAGTTTCAACATGCTTCAACTTTTCAGGATTCTCATCTTCTTGTTCACTCTATGCATTGTCTTTGTATCCCCAAAAGGAATCAAGGTTGGTTTCTTCATCTGAATCTTCTTCAGAAATGATTTCTTCTTCTTTTGAATTCTTGTGATCATCATTCTGGGTTTCTTGGGTTATGAAGAGGACTTCTCCTCCATCATTATCTTCTTCATCACTCTCATCTGAGGAGATGTCATCATCCTTGGAGTATAAGCTCTTTTTATTGTTGAGACTTCTCTTTATATAGTAGCAGTTTTCAACAATATGTCCTATTCTACCACAGTTAAATAATTTGAGAGGAGACTTACCTTTGTATATTCCACTTCCCTTCTGGAACCTTCTTACGAAATTTGTTATTTATTCATCAAGGTAGTTATCCTTGTATTTTGTCTTCTTTAGGGATTTAAAGGATGCTTCATTGTTTGGTTGGTCACTTTTTGTACATGTTCTCATTTCATATTCTATAAGAGACCCATGTAATTCATCCATTGTCATTTTGTTCAAGTCCCTAGTTTCTTCAATGGCAGAGACCTTAGCATCATACTTCAAGAGAATTGATCTCAACACTTTTTGTACAACCAAGGATTCATCGAGCTCTTCAGCTAATCCTTTGATAGCATTAACAACTTCATCAACTCTAAGAAAATAGGTTGCAATATCTTCCTTTTCATTCATCTTCAAATTTTCAAATTATGTTATATGTCGTTGAAGCTTGACCTGCTTAACTTTTGGATCACCTTCATAGATACTCTTGAATTTGTCCCATACCTCTTTGGCAGTGTTGTGGCCCATCACTTTGCTAGCAATGGTTGGTGCCAATGCTCCTAGAATAACATGTCTGGCTTTTGAATTACAACTCATAAGCTTCTTCTCATTTGGATCGGTCAGAGAATTATTTTGGATTACATAGCCATTTACAACTGAGTACCAAATGTATACTCCCAAAGTTGTTAGGTAATTTTTCACTCTATCACTCCAGTATGCATAATTTCTTCCATCAAATATTTGAATCCCATTTGAAATGTGCTCATGGTCGTCCATCTCTGCTCAGGATTTTCCTTCCAGTGGTTAAATTGTTCTAAAGGAAACATGCTCTGATACCAATTGTTGATACTGAGAGGGGGCCCGGGGGCGAATCAGTATCAAGTACAATTTAAAAAAAAAAATCAACTTATACTTAAACCATTCAATTATATCCAATGAGAAATGAACAATAGTATAAGAGTTACACCAAGACACCATGCACAATATATGAGAATAATCAATAGTTATTGTTCAAGGGAAGTAATGACTTCCAAAGGTAGCTACAGCTTACAAATATAAAGGGAGGGATAAACCTCCAAGAGGAAGATACAATCCTCCAATATCAAGATACCTCTCCATCCTTGCCCCTTCCTTCCACCCAAGAATATATGAGAGATAATAAAACTTTACATTAAATCATCACCATCAACCAACCATCACATAGAACCTGATAATGCTTCTTGAGACTTCTTCAACTTCTACAATTCTTCAATTCTTGGAATACTCTAATCCTGTAGATAATATTACTCAATGTATTCTCTGAAACTTCTCCAATTTTCACTCCTTGAATCCTCCCCAAAAATAAGTTATAGAGAGAATGGTAGACCTTATTCAATTCTGGTTTATTCAGGAGAGCGAACTTGTACAGAATTCTCTGCGCTCAATATTTAACATATGATTCTGAAAATAACACAAAAGAAACTACAACCCATACTCTTTCCAATTAAATTGGTCTCACTTCATTTGGATTCTCTATGAATAAGTTATGATTGTTTTACTCGAAACACCTATTTATGACTAGATTCAGGACTAGTCAAAAAACATATCTTCCACAGAGTGTATCTCCAAAATTGTAGTGAATAAAGAGATGAAATTTTTAGCACAGGTACCTAGATATGTCTTCTCAATAGGGATGATTTTAGGGGCTAAATTTTGCTCATGGGCTAATTTTCCATGGATTTTCCAAAAACGAGATTTGTTATTTTAAAAATGATTCACCCAAATTCTATAGGATAAAATTATTTTAGCTTAAAAATCGCCAAAAGTTTCTAAAAACTATATAAAATACTTAGAATTTGAATATTTTTAAAAAATATCGCCAAACATTTATAGTTGGCATATGAAGGATTAGTAATATTCGCCAAGGTTTTTACATTTTAAAATAAATTTCCATCCTTAAAATCATCCCTGCTTCTCAATACCATATCAATTTCACCATATGAATCGTTCTAGAAAAAAAATTATAGTGAAAATGGTAAGATGAACTATAAATAACATACCTTAGAACACATCACCAAAAGACTTCATCCTCCCTTGAAATCCGACCTTCTTTACTTCAGATTTCCTCTTAAATTCGAATTGTGTGTGTAAAATGAATGTATAATTATATGTATTTATACCCTTTATGTCATGTCCTTTTAACATTAGGGTCGACCTGAAAATTTCTTATTTTGTAATTCTTTTCTTTAATTATCTTCAGAGCTGACTTGTACTTCCTTCTTCAATTCACTGTCATCTTCAAAAATTCATTTCTTGATCCGGATTATTTTCGACACGAAATGAGAGTGGAGATATAATAAAGAAATGCACAGAGATATTGAAGATATTCAATAATATAACATAAATGTATCAGAGATGAAGCCATAAACACAGATATACAGTAATACACGATTTCTATTAATCAAAGAAATGTACAGAGACTGTAAAAATATAGAGTGAAAGACTCGCTAGAATGGTGGCAGCTTATCTCTGAGAAGAGATGTGACGGCTACTCGCATTCGCAAGAAGATGATTACAATGAGGATCTGAAGGCCTTTTTACAATAAACAGGAATGACAAAATTCCTAGACATCCAAAAACCTAACCCTAGGAGATGAAGCGGAAAAAGTCATGTGGGCCATGCTTGGGTAAGTGAGTACATCAACTTCCCGAGGTCGTAACTTTTGCATACGATCTTTGTTTTAGGTGTGTGATAGCTCATTGAAAAGGTATCATCGAGGAGATTTATTTTGGGGGTTCAATTATGCCTTTGGATATAATTGATAACCTTTATCTCGAAAAACGTTCATTTGGGCCCTCAAAATGGCCCCGGAAGTTAAAAACTGCTAAAAATAGTAAATTGCCAAATTTGCTAGAAAATTGTTTTGAGCCAGTCGAAAAAGGTGGGTGGCCACCAATATCCACATGGATCAATCCTCCCTCCTTAGGAAGCAATGGTATCCATTGCATTGAGTTCCCGGGGGAGAGGGAAAAGCATTCGTTGAATCTGCATCTTGGTGAGTTGCTTGCCTTACAGGAGATGTCGCGCTGCTCAGTTTGTGGAAGTCTGTCAAAAACCTTTTGAGGTTGAGGTTTTTCAACAAGTTGGGCTACATGAGAGGACGGTGTGCAGAAGGAATCTTTGTGCTTTTCTGCAACCTTGTCGACTTGCTTCTGTTGGATAGAAGGTGCTTGGGGTGAGGTTGTAGTGGTTCCAATGTCCTTATGTTCCCCTTTTGAACAGATTGTGAAGAAGCTAAATTTTGCAGTATGAGATACTACCTTGCAGCATTTTTTAGGTAGAACAGTAGTTGGAACTACCTCTGGTATTCTGTAGAGATGACCCCCTAGAGAAACAATGAAACTGCGAGGTCGAGACTCATAAACAGTGTGGCGCTTCCACATATATGGTTGGCCCAAGAGAACATCACATACATCTAGTGGGGAAACATCACATAATACCTCATGCTTGAAGGGTTGGATGCCATATGACAATCGACATTGCTAGCTGACATGAAGATATCGTCCTTGGCAAAGCTACCCGATGTTGTATGGCTGTGGGTGTGGTGTTTTTGACAATCCCAACTGTTTGACGACCTCTGCTGAGATGAGGTTCTTATGGATTCCACTATCAACAATAAAATGTAGCGGCATCCCCTTCACCCACATCTATGAATGAAAAAGGCACTCCCCCTCTTCAGGATCTGTTGGTTCTTTTGGTTGAATTGTTGCGGTCGTGACAATAGCAGTGAGTTCTACGTCATTGATCTGTCCTTTACCAATATTTTCATAATCAGATTCTGAATCAAGTTTCGGCTCTTTGTCTTTGATCTCGGCCACCAATGACTGTTTTGAGCGACATTCATCGGTGTTGTGCCAGGGTCTTTTGTGGAACTCGAACCATTTTCTAGTGTCCTTCTTTGTCTTCCCATGACCCTTATTTTCTTGTGTCTTGGATTGGTTTTCAGGAGACTTTTTGTTAGGGTTGTCTTTGTCATACTTTGGTTGTTGCGGATTTTCAAACCTGAACTCTTGTTTGTTCTGATGCTTAAATTTTTGCTCGATTTTAACAGCATATCGATAAGCAGCACCGAGTGATGAGATGTCCAGAAAATCCATTTCAGTCTGGATGTATCTGTGTAGAGCCCCACGGTATTTCAGAAACAAATTTCGCTCAGAGTATTTGATACCCAGCTTGGTGCACAAGGTATGGAAGGTATTAGTGAAATCCAGAACTACTTGGACCCTCTCTTGCCAAAATGTCGTCCATCTCATGTATTGGTCCTCATAGTTCCCAACAGGGTAATATTGTTCCTTTACTGCATCCACAAAAAAATCCCAAGTGGAATCGGCCCCGTATATTCCAGACTCCTCTGTGGAACTTTTCTCCCAGTAAGTTTCCCACCAATGTTTGACATGATGGAGAGATTTAAGGAGTGTGAAGGTGATCTTTTCTTTGTCGGAAAAATTGTGAACAGAGAAATAACCTTCTAGCAGAGTTAACCATTTTTCTAGTGCTTCTGCATCTATCTATCCTTCAAATACAGGAATATCAAAATTAACTTGTACCTTGAAAGGAAAGGTGCCTCCAAAGTGGCCGCTTGATGAATATGCACCTGCTATTATCGGCAGGTGTTGAAGGATGTGGGAAAAATTCTCCATCATTTCGTCCCTTTGTCACGTGAGAGCTTGCTCAAGCAACAGATTGATAGGATCGTCTGCTCCATCGTTTTTCTTTTCTTCCACCATTGAGGGTTTCTTGGGTGTGAGAGAACGATTGTCTTCAAGAGATATAAGCTCGAGACCCAACTTTCTATACTCGGACCTCGTCGGGGACATGCACTGAAAAAACAATCAAGAGCAGCTTGCTCTGATACCACTGATCTGGATTATTTTTGGCACGAAATGAGAGAGGAGATATAATAAAGAAATGCACATAGATATTGAAGATATTCAATAATATAACAAAAATGTACCAGAGATGAAACCATAAACACAGATATCCAATAATACATGATTTCTATTAATCAAAGAAATGTACGGAGACTGTAAAAATACAGAGTGAAAGACTCGCTAGAATGGTGGTAGCTTATCTCTGAGAAGAGATGTGACGACTACTCGCATTCACAAGAAGATGATTACAATGAGACTCTGAAGGAAATTTTACAATAAAAAGGAATGCTAAAATTCCTATACATCCAAAAACCTAACCCTAGGAGATGAAGCGCCAAAAGTCATGTGGGCCCCGTTTGGGTAAGTGAGTACATCAACTTCCCATGGTTGTAACTTTTGCATACGATCTCCGTTTTAGGCGTGTGATAGCTCGTTGGAAAGGTATCATCGAGGAGATTCATTTTGGGAGCTCAATTATACCTTTGAATATCATTGAGAACCTTGATCTCAAAAAACCTTCATTTGGGCCCTCAAAATGGCCCCAGAAGTTAAAAACTGCTAAAAATAGTAAATTGCCAAATTTGCTAGAAAATTGTTTTGAGCCAGTCGAAAAAGGTGGGTGTCCACCGATATCCACCTGGATCATTTCTCCTCAACCCTGAGGATCGACGTGGCGTGCCACCTACCACCAGAAACAACATGATGTATACTATCCATCCATGGGTGTTGTGTCTTCACGTGCATTGTCCTTCATGTCCAAATACTTTCATCAATCTTGTGGTCCAAAACCAATGACTAGGGTTGACATCAATGAAAATAACCAATCTTCCAACAATAGTGACAACTTGTGTGAGTTGTGGCACAAGAGAATGGGGAACCTGCATCATAGGTAACTTCCTATTCTGAGAAAGATATTCATAGGTTTTCTAGAGTTCAGTATTGAGAAGCATGGCATATGTATAGGATGCACACTTGGCAAGAATGCCAATGATACTTTCCCAAATAGAGATCATAGGTCTAAGGGGATTCTAGAACTAGTACATTTGGACGTTTTTGGACCAATATAAATAGTTTCAATAAAATGAAGCATGTATTTTGTTTCCTTTATTGATGATTTATCTTGCAATACTTGGATCTACTTCTTAAATGCCAATGATGAGGTCTTTGTTAGGTTTCAAGAGTTCAAATCTCTAGTTGAAAACCAAATAGGGAAGAAGATCAAAGTCATGAGTTTGGATAATGGGAGAGAGTATACATCCAAGGAGTTCAAGAGTTTTTGCAAGGAGGTAGGATTCAAGAAGGAGCTAACAGCTCCGTACAAACTATAGAAGAATGGGGTTGAAAAGAGGAAGAATCGATCCATCATAGGTCATGTTAAGGCCATGACACATGACTAGGACTTCCCCATGTTTCTTTGGGAAGAGGCATGTAACATAACAGTCTACATCCAAAATTGATGTCCTCATAATATCTTGGAGGATAAGACACTAGAGGAGGAATTCACTAGTGTGAAGCCAGAAGTGAGTCATTTCTACATATTTGGTTATCCATTTTATATCCATGTAGTGGTAGGGAAGAGGACCAAGTTGGATCCCTCCAGTAGGAAGGGTTTTCTTGTGGGTTATAGTGAGACTTCAAAGGATTATATGATCTTTATTCAAGAGCAAAGGAAGACAATAGTAAGCATGAATGTTAATTTTGAGGAAGAATTTACATTTAGGAATTCCCGTGATCCTACTCCAGTGGAAAAGGATGAGGATCGAAAAGATACAAAGTTTGATCTTGGGTCACCAATGATTTCTTGGGAAACAAAACAACCTTAAGGTGAATACAGGGAGACAAGAGCCCCTTCAACTTCTATCAGGAGACATCGATGGTTCAATTAGACATTGAAGGATGATCAGAAGAATGTTAAGACTCATGGGAATACATTCAAAGAGTGCATACATATGAATAATTTTCTATACTATATGACATTGATTAGCAGCATTGTAGATTTTGAGCCTTCCAATTTTTAGGAGGAAGGAGACCAGCAGGTATGGCAAGATGACATGGTGGAGGATTTCACTTCCATAATGAAGAATGATGTTTGGGTCATGGTGTCAAGACCATAGGGGAAGTCATTTGTGAGTTATAGGTGTGTCTACAAGATCAAGCATGCTACATATAGCAGCATTGAGAAGTTCAAAGTGAGGTTCGTGGAAAGAGAGTTCTCCTAGAGAGAGGGAGTGGACTGTGAGGAGAAATTTTTGCCAGTCTTCAATTAGACTTCCATTATAGAATTTATGTCCTTAGCTTCATTTATGGGATGGAGGATACATCATATGGATGTGAAGACAACTTTCCTCAATGGGATCATTGAGGAAGAAGTGTACATAGAGCAACATCAAGTATTTGAGGTAAGTGGGAAGGATTCCCATATGTGCAGAATTAATAAATCCTTGTATGGACTCAAGAAAGAACTAACAGCATGGTAATCCAAGATCAATGGATGTATGTAGAGTATGGGATTCACCAAAATTGAAGCAGATCCTAACTTATATTATATATTTTTTCACAAAGATCTTCCCATTTTGGTGTTGTACATAGATGAAATGTTTTCTATAGGTGTAAATAATCTCATTGTAGAGTGCAAAGAATACATGGAAACTAACTTCAAGATGAAATAAATTGGCATGATGCATTACTTCTTGAGATTGGAGGTTTGGCAGAGACCATGGGAGATTTTCTTTGGTCAAGGTAAGTATGTAGTTAAGATCCTAAAGAGGTTTCATATGGAGGACTGCAAAACTATGGTGTTGCAGGGGCTTGTCAACTCTATCAACTAGACCTAATAGTCAGAATGAAAGTTATTCAATTTTCTATTCGAATACGTAAATCAGTTGATTTCCTAGTTAAGTCGATCTACCGAGGAAGTTAGGAAGTTGCAGCTTCCTTGTAACTAAATGTGCAAGTATAAATATGTGACTATCTAACAAAGAAATTTGGCTATTGTGATACATAATAAAGTGCATATTGTTGGTATATCCATTACTTTATGTATTATTCTATATCTTATCTATGTGTGTGCTTGTGTATTAGTCCATTGTAGTATATTTCTATGTGTGAAGGACTACTGGTAACTTATGCATACAATTCCATAGATTACAACATTGGTTCTATTGTCAGTAGTTCTTGGACCTAGGTGTGTAAAATAATTCACAAATAAATGTTGATATTTGAAGAGATATGGGAGTGATGGGAGCACAAGGTCAACAATTATATAAAAAAATAAAAAATAAAAAGGAGAAATCAATTGACTTTGTCTAAAGAGCAAGAAAAATTATTTACAAAAACTCATGAGCGATTTCTTGAAGCTATCCTAGAATAAATAAGAAAATACATCAATCAATATAATAATGAGTATACACACTACAGAAGAAAAATTAATGCTAAAAATCATCAATAGAGGTCGGAAAAATTTGCAAGAGTGGGTCGAGAGAGTTTCTCAAGAATATTGTCAAGAAAAATCAATTCAAGATATAACATCAACCAACACATTCAAAGAAAAAAATTATACTGGTATTCACCATGGTTTCTTTTGCACTATACCTTCGTTGCTACATAAATTCATGTTAGGCAAAGGAGTGGGTCATATTTTTTAATAATGACCTCCTCTTAGTTCACCACCACCAGATTCTAACTAGCAGGAATGTAAAAGAAAATGGGAAGAATTATTAGATGCCAACAACAAAGACATGCAAATCTTGGGATTTCTTCTTATGAAAATGATCTTGGAAACCTTGGCTAACATCGTCAACTTTGAGTAAGTCAGGCCGCAATGTGGGTTCTGTGATCCATGAGATTCCATAGTCAAAAATGACTTAAGTCGGACACACTAAAGAGAACAATGTCACAATCATGGAGGAAGATGACTAAAAGATAATACACATTAGAACAATAATTGAAAAGGAAGACTGCATGTTGAATGCAGTATCACAAACCTTCGCCTGACAAATTCATAAATTGGAATCGGAAAAAAGAGAAAGGAGGAGAGAATAAGCATGTGACACGAGGGACCTATGGAGTTTGAATAGAAAATAATCCTAAGGGAAGTTGATCACTATAATGTTGGACTAATCTGAGGTTGGAAATGACTGACTAGATTTCAGAGGAGAAACTCTGATGGTTCCTGTGAGGAGTAATATTCTACAGTTTGTAGAGGTATTCATTGGTGCCCTTCAACTAGTAGACACAACATAAAGTATGGATGTTGATGAATTTGGCCCTGTGATACATCGATCCCCCATCAGATATGTTATTCCATGTATAAGATACTTCCTCCATCAAAGGCTTCATATAGATCCTCAATCCTCCAACGTGTGGTATAGAATGGACGAAAATGGAAATATATGTGATATATTTTTGATTGAAATTACATAAATAGATCAAATTCAACTTAGAATTTAAGAAGAATAAAACATACTCCTCCATATTAAGGATCTCACAGACTCGTCCCCCCTACCGAACCTACTTATTGAAGAAGAAGAATTTAGATCAATGAATAGTCAGGACAAAGCAATGTATCCATTTGAAACACATTTCATTGATTGCATAGATAAAAGTTACCAAACGAATGATACAATCCCAATAAACAAGGAAATTGATATACCAACGAAGACCAGTCCGACCAAAGTACAACAATTGATTTTTCCAAACGATTCGATCAACCAGCAATCGACTCGGCCAGTACGAACACAACCAACTTCATTGTTGACTCCTTCAATCGATCGATAGATGAAAACCCATGTTATAAGTCCAAATCCAAAACCTTAGCCCAAAGAAAATATGGGTATAAACCACATTCCTATTTATGAGGGAGATGACGATCCTAAACTACATAGGTTCATTTGTGAGAAAGTTTGGCACATTGTTGATAATACAAATGAAGAAAAACAAATGGCTAACTTTGGTGCAACATTGTGAGCTAAAGCACTCACGTGGTTCATGAACTACATAGATAATTAGAGGTAGTCAAAAGAGGATACTAAGAACATTTTCCTTAAATTCTTCAAATCCAAAGGCACTAAGCATCTAGCAGCACAACATCTCAAAGAGATCAAACAAATCCCAAGAGAAACAATGTGTGAATATGATAAAAAAATTAAGGATTTGCTCAATCATATTCCTTCTATCATTGAAATTCCATGAATATGTCAATGTCGGCTCAGGAGTTAAGAAGAAGAAAACATACTCCTCCATATTAAGAATCTCATAGATTCGTCCCCCTACCAAATCTACTTATTGAAGAAGAATAATTTAGATCAATGAATAATCAATACAAAGAAACATGTCCATTTGAAACATAGTTCATTGAATACATAGATAAAAAAATTCAAATGCATGAGACAACCCCACTAAACTAGGAAATTTATATACCAATGAATCCTATTCTAACCATAGTACATGAATTGTTTGTTCTATTTTATTCGATCAGCCAAAAATCAAATCAACCAATATAAACACAATCAACTTCATTGTTGAATCTTTAAATCGATTGATAGATGAAAAATCCCCTTATAAGTCCAATTCCAAAACCTTCAGGCAAAGAGAATATGGGTATAAACCACATTCTTATATATGAGGAAGATGAGGATCCTAGATGACATTGGTTCATTTGTGAGAAAGTTTGGGACAATGTTTATATTGCAAATGAAGATAAACAGATGGCTTAGTTTAGTAAAACACTATGAGCTAGAGAACTCACGTGGTTCATGAACTACATAGAGAATCAGAGGCGATCAAAAGTGGATATTAAGAATAATTTCTTTACATTATTCAAAGCCAAAGACACTAAGAATATAGCAGTACAAAATCTCAAAGAGATCAAACAAATCCCTAGAGAAACAATGTGTGAATATGATAAAACATTTAAGGATCTTCTCAGTCAGATTCCTTCTATCATTGATGAAAACCTCTCGATCTAGTGGTACGTAGTAGGACTTTTGTAGAAAATTAGAACATCACTTCGAATGCACGATGTATAGAAATGTGAGGAAGCCTTAGAAAAGGAACAACACATAGAAATAGATGATTATGGACCAGCAAATTCATCTTCGATTGAAAGAAGTCTAGAAGGAAAATTGGAAATATTAGAACAATCCTTAAATAGCATTATTGTCCGATGAAATGAAATTTGGTGCACCCTTTGTTTGAGCGAAGGACACATGAAAGACTATTGCAAACTTAATGATGTACAATATAGAGACCTCTATCTTCATTGAATTCAATATCAAATCTATTGTGACTTCTTTCAAGCTATGACAAGTCACAAAACAATACGATGTCCTCATAATTTGAAAATTTCCAAACCCAAGTGGTGTCACATTTGCGAGGAAAATATCCATTCGATGCAATAATGTATATTGAATGGGTGTTATAATTCTAACTTTCATATTGTATATCATACTCATTCAACTGAACAGAATGATGACCTAGAATATGAAAATGGATACCAAGGTTGAGGAAGAGGTGGTTATCAAGGTAGGGGAGGCTTCATAGGAGGTATATTTGGCAGAGGTCAAGGACTAGTCGGGGATGATATTACTGCTTAATTTGTTGGAAAGACGACCACATCAGCCTCGAATGTCCCATTTAATATAGAATCGACTTAAAATTTAGTAATACATGCAGAGTGGGTAATTAGTGATATATGCAGAGTGGGTGATCACTCACTGGAAGACTGTCCAATAGTTTTAGAAAAGGTAATGAACAAAAGAATGGTAAATATTTTACACATTGTTCCAAGGAAGGAAGTACTCAACTCAAAAAATCTGCATGTCGTTACAATATATATAGTAGGTTTAGACAACTATGTGAATAGAGAATCATTGATTCAACAATTAGGAAACCAAAGCACCTATCTGAACCCAAACCAAGAGGAGAAACTAATGCGAGAAGTACTCAAATTCTTCAATAACATTGACCATGATAAATTCATAGGGAGTGGGGGAAGGCAGTGGAACATGTCAGTTATTAAAGATGTTTTCTTAGATGAATTCTTTCATATTTTAAAGAAAAAATAGTTGGTCGATTGAATGATTGATTTACTCAACATCTTAAGGGAATATAATGAAGACTAATGACCCTATAAAATACTTCGACAATTTTCACAAGATAAACATATCAATGATTACGACCTCCAAGTTTATCTTGAAATCTATGGCCACATGATCTCACATGTCATCGTCAATTTTGGATCACAAGTTAATATTTTCCCTCAAGACACATGGATAAAACTTGGAAGATATGTGCTCATGCCTACAATGGACTATCTAAAATTGTAAGTTCATAGATTCATCAAACCGATAGAAACATTTAGAAATGTAAAAATGCATATAATGGGAATTTTGACTCAGTCGATTTGAAGTGATCAACTTGGTCGAGGGAATACTTACGTATCTTGCATCAGTAGGCTAACCTTGGGAAGTGGGGGGGGGGTGACATGAAATTCATTGTCTCTCTCAAAAGATATAGGATCAAACTCAAAATAACTGGTAGGAATATTATAATACCTCTCGACCCTAAATAAGGACGACCATGCATTTAAACATCGAATGAATATTAGGAGGCTTGATGGTTATATTAGATCATGAATGAATAAAGAGATAATATTGAACCAATTATTATGACCTCCAAGTTGATCTTGAAATCGATGGCCCAATGGTCTCACATGTCATCGTCAATTTTGGATCACAAGTTAATATTTTCCTTCAAGACACATGGATAAAACTTGGAGGACCTGTGTTCATGCCTACAATGGCCTATCTAAAATTGGTAGCTCAAAGATTCATAGAACCAATAGAAACATGAAGAAATTTAAAAACGCATATAATGGGAATTCTGACTCGGACAATTTTGAAGCAATCGACTTGGTCAAGGGAATCCCTAGGTATCCCACATTAGTAGGCCAACCTTGGGGGTGAAATATGAAATCCACTATCTCTCTCAAAAGAGATAGGATCCAACTCAAAAGAGCTGGTAGGAATATTATAATACTTCTGGAACCTAAAGAAAGAAGACCATGGTTTTAAACATCGGATGAAGATCAAGAGGCTTGATGGCTATATTAGATAATGAATGAATAAACAGATAATGTTGAACCAAATGCACAAGGAGATATTTTAGTAGGCTCACCCTTGTTCGTTAGTCAAAATTTGGATACATAATTATATAATTGAAAAGTGGAGAATTATGAGTCGAATGAAATGGAGTGTTTCTCAATAGAAGTAATACATATTAAAATATTGCGCACATGCTTATCCATCAATTCAATACCCATCATGTATGAAAAAATCTAAATAAAATATTGACTCTTCTTCTGAATGAATTGAAGTCAGGTCCACCACTTTGGTTCAATGAAAGAAGTTCTTCGTCGGTCCATGTCGAAAAACTTTCAAAAACACTAGGGGACCATGGTTGAATACGAATTCTTGTTGAATATTTCACCATCTAGGATGATCGCTGGTGGGAGACTCATGCTCATCTCCTATCAACATGGACCACTGCAAAAACATATATCATTGAGTGATTTGTGTAGATTTTAACCTTGTATAATATTTACTGCAAACAGATTTTTAGTAAAAGAATAGAAAAGATACAATGTCAAATACAAACATTACATAGATTTTTTTCCCTTGGAAACCCAAACCAAGAAAACCAATATATTCTATATTCATTCATAGGGATACATTGTTTACAATACAATATACATATAGGAGTCGGCGACATCCAAAACCCTAACCCAATGACATGTATTAGTCAACAACCCTAATTCCTTAACCAGAAATAGAAAACCATCGAAAAAAAACATGTGCTGAAAAACCACCCAACAATGGACATGAAAATTGAGGCAACATGAAAAACGAGGATAAAATGTGACATGTTTCCCAAGGAAAAAATAATTTATCGGGGGTGTTTCCCTAGAACCCCCGCACAGGGGGATTTTCCCCCGCTGCACCCCCCAAAGGGGGGCCTGGCGGCAAAGAATATAACACATACCCAACAATTTGGAGGAAGGAAATTATCAGCAAAAGACGACATACCAATCTTCAAACTTGGTTTTGACCCAGTGGCGCACATTCATGAATGAGAAAATCAATGGAGGAGACTAGGCTACATAGTTGAAAGTATCTAGCCACATATGTTTCCTATCACATTGGATGATATACCACATAAATGGTATAATATATAAGAATCATGTGTTCATACATTCAATTGGAACGACATAAAATAAAATTTCATCAATATTTTCATTTTAATCTCGAGGCATAGTTAATGGAAGCATGTCTTCAGTAAAAACACTTTGCTGAAAAAACAAATCCCGACCAAGTAAAAAAGAGAGGAAAGGATAAACTCAACATGGGGTCGACATCAACTTGCAACTTTATGTCGAGTCAACAACAAAGAAATCAAAGAACTCATTGGTTCAACATGGAAAACATAAGTTTTCTAGGCCAAATTTTCAGATGGAAAAAGGACCACCCCAAAGTAACTAATTTTGTGAAAACAATTCTAAAAGTATCCAAAGAAGAAAAATAAGATCTATAGAATCAGGACTTCCCACCGACTTATAATGAAGTCATATAAGGTGAACACCACTTGGATGATTCCAAACCCATAGAATGTATGAATGCATAACTAAAAACAAAATATTCGACAAATCAATAGATGAACGACCAAAAATGGCTCAGATAGGAAACTATTGGACTGACAAACAAACAATAAATATATTCAACTTACTTAAATAATACTGAAATGTATTTTCCTATGATTACAAATATATCAAAGGACTTGTTGAAGAGTTGGGGTAGTTGAAAATATACCTCATCCTAGGGTCAAAACCAATCAAGAAATGACTGTATAAATTGGCCCATAAGTATAAACCCATTGTGAAGAATTAAATTGAGGCAATGTTAGACACTGACATAATTTACCCAATTGATAAATTAGAATGGGAAATTCCTATGGTCGTGCAAAAAAAATCATGACCCAAAAAAGCTAAGGATATGTGTCGACTTCTGAGGACTGAACAAATTGACCATAACCAACCCATTCCTAACACCATTTTCCAATGAGATAATTAATGAATTCATGAGAGACAAATGTTACTCTTTTACAAACAGATTCTCTATATACAATCAAGTATCAATTTCCAAAGAAGACCAAGAAAAAACAACTTTTGTCTCAGAATTCAGCTCCTTTGCATACAAAGTAATTCCTTTGGCCTCAATAACACACCTATTGTCTTTTCTAGAATTGTGGTCAAAGCATTCCAAGAATATATTTACAATAAAATGGCTATCTATTTTGATGATTGGACAATTTACAGCCTACTCAAGAAAAAAATTCAATGGCTAAGGAAGATGATAGAGATATGTCCATATATCCATCTATCTTTAAATATCAAAAAATGCATCTTCACCACTCCAATTGGGATAATCCTTGGTCATATTGTATGCAAGTATGGAATTAAAGTATACATGGACAAAATCAAAGTAATCCTCGATCTAAGGCCACCAATGAATCAAAAGTAGATCAAAATATTTCTTGGGCACACAAGATACTATCACAAATTCATAAGACACTACTCTGGAATTACTTTTCTAATCGATAGGCTCCTCTGAAAATATGTTGAATTTGTATGGAGTCAAGAGTGTAATAAATATTTCAAACTACTAAAACGAAAATTAATAGAGGCACCTATGTTACAATTCCCCTATTGGTCAAGGAAATTTGATGTACACATTGATGCATCTGATGTTGTTGTAGAATTTGTATTAGCGCAACCATATGACAATATGTTCAACCATACAAATGTTTATGCCAATAAAAAAATCAATAAAGAAAAACACAATTGCTTGACAACAAAAAGAGAAGGTTTAGCTATGATTTTTTCTCTTCAAAAATTTAGACATTGTTTCTTAGAAAATCCCTTCACATTTTTCACCAATCATCAAGCCTTAAAATACTCAATGAACAAACCAGTACATCAGGGAAGAATATGTTGATGTATATTATTGTTTCAATAATTCTACTTTGACATAGTTGTGTGACCGGGAAAAAATAATGTTGTCCTAAACCACCTATCCCAACTAGAAATAGGAGAAGAACTGACGGGGATAGAGGATGACCTACCATATGGTCACATTTTCTAGGTTGAGGCCACCCCTAACGATTTAGAATACATATCTCAATTTTGGAGGAGGGGAGGTGTAACGTCCCCTAGCCCAACTAAGGGACATTACAATGCAGAATATACATAAAAATGATATTTACAGCCAAATAATTTAATTCTTTTACAGCTGGCCAATTTCCTGTAGCTTTCATCTACGAATTAAAATAGATTTATCTATTGTCTACAACCATAAAATAGAATCATCTACAACATGCTATTAATCAACATGAAATAAGGCTAAACAACTCATTACAACAACATATAAATCATTTTCATTTACACAGAGTTCATGCCCAATAATTAAACACATAATTTAACACAACAACGAGATAAAACACTTATCTTTTCACAACAATTGTGCAACCAGCTGCTTGGGATGGATGTTCCACCCAACCATATATTGATTTTTCCAAATATCAACAACTAGACACCCTCAAACTAAGTCTAGTAATCCACAAAAGAGAGTGGTCTCTCATAGCCCACTCACAGCTCATAAAACTATCAACCCAATTGATATTCTACTACAGCTATCACGATTTTCCACCAACTCTCTTCCTCTTGACCTGTCCAACCCAAGGAATGTACCCCTTCACTAATATAAATCCCTTGGTAATCCCATTCATTTATCAGGGTCTCTCTGACACATGTAGCTAGGAGTCTCTTAGCTGGGAACTCAAGGGAAATTGCTGCTAGGAAAACTATCAGCAAACCAATAGCAAACACTTGTTGTTTTAGTACAACTCACACAGGAATTCACTCTTCAGGAATGACAACTTGGATCTTCATTTTTCTAGATCTAATTCACTCCAATTATGCTCTAGCATACTCTAGAATTTTCCCTCCATGATTGCATCAGCTTCAAGCTCTATTTCTTTCTCTCTACTTGCTCTCATGCACCAAAACTCAATGTGTAAAATCTGTTGTTCCAACCCATACAAAAAACCTCTCTTTGGATTTTCTTTCTTAACTCACACTCTTCCCCAAGCTGATTTTACTCAACCTCCATGTTCCCAATAACTTTGGGATGTGACCACTCACACCCACCCTCTTACATGTATTCAATTATTGGTTTTGGGGACACTCAATCAAAAATAGGAAGGTTCATATACAAATAGTAAATTCAGGAAAATGGGTTAAATTAATATACATGGGTAATTTCCCCCTCTTGGTCATTATCCTAGACACTCCCCCCTATTGTGGATTAATTAATCCCCCATCTCTTTTCCATGTCCCCTTAGCAACTGGCATCATATTTTTATTAATAAAATAAGGAAATACAATTCACATATTACATCGCTTGGTTGTAGCCACATATTATACCTACTTAAGCATTGATTAAAATGGGTATTATAGTGGGGATGTTACAGGAGGGCTCTTAAACATCTTACCTAAAATAAAAAGAAGGTTATAGAATCAAAATAAGCTCTATTCACTCTCATGAATGAATACTTGTATAAAATTGGACCTGATGATATATTATGGAGATGTGCTTTGGAGCACAAAAGAGAAGGAATAATGGATGAAGATCACATTGGCCCTACATGAGTCCATTATCAAACCAACAAGATACCATGGAAGATTCTTTAGGTAGTCATTTAGTGGCCGAATTTACATAAGAATTGTCGGACGAAAGTAAAACAATGTAACATTTGTCAAAGGATGGGTCGACCCTTGTGGAAAAATGAGATGCCTTTACACTCGATAAACCCTAATTTTCCATTTGAAATTTGGGTAATCAACTTTGTTGGCCCATTCCCTAAAAGAGATAAAGGAACAGGAGAAAAATGCATCATCACTATATTCAAGTACTTAACAAAATGGGCCAAGATAGAACCAGTCAAATCCTAGACAATGGAAATTGTAGCTAAATTTATATATGAAACATAGTGACAATATTTGGATTCCCCTTAACCATTATCAATGATCAAGGAACCCACTTTGTTATTTGGAAAATCCAAATCATGTTGAATAAATTTATGATCGATCATAGGAAGGCGTTGTCCTATCATCCCCAAGTTAATGATGCAGTCAAATCCTTCAATAAGACCCTTCAAAAAGGACTAACACAATTTTTCAAAATCAACAAAGATGACTTGGATGATAAGGTCCCTATATTAATTTGGCCCTACAAGACTGCGTATAAAAGATCAACTGAGCATACTCCCTTTAATCTAGTATATGGCCAGGAAGTTGTAGTTCCACTACATTTCTAGACTAGTACAACCAAGGTAACATATGTGCTTAGAGATGATTTAGAAAAATCCCAGAATCAACGCGTCCATCAATTGCTCCAGTTGGAAGTAAAAATAATTATTTCTCTTCATCAGCAAGAAATCAAAAAATGACAGCATAAACCATGGCATGACCGACACCTAAAAACAAAAGACATTAAAATGGGTGAATTGGTACTAATGTATGTTAGACGTGTTAAAGGAAAACCGTGAAAGATTTAAACTACTAGGTTGGGGCCATACATTGTTGAATATATTCGACCTACCAGTGCAGTCTAATTAAGAACACTATAAGGGCACCTATTTCACAAAGTGGTCAATGGGGCCCGACTAAAAAAGTATACTACATCACATCCATGATGCCTATTAGTGAAAACATTTTCATAGGCACTAGCAAGCATCGACTAGGTCGAAAACCACTTGTGGTGACCTAAGTCCATGATTAAAAATTTATTGAGAAAAAAAGAGCGAAAGATAAGAAAAAAAAAAATTAATGAAGAACAAAAGAAAAGAAAAGAAAAATCAAAAACTAAAATAAAGAGTCTTCAAATAAAACAGTTGGTTTATGAAGAGTTAGGTATGGAACTCTCGAACGACATGGAGATACTTAACACATCATTATTGGCCCTAGATCAATAATAATAATTTACTCTCATCCAATTCATAAAAGGGAAAAATGAAAAGAGATCAGAGCTCTTGGAAACCACGTCAACCAGACCAATCAGATAAAAATAAGTGGATAGAATTCACAACAACAAGTCAGGATCTCAGAAAAAAATTTAACAAATGAGAAAGAGAATAAAGTTAGTGGGACTTATCCACATCAAGTGAGCATGAACCTTATAAATCAAGTGATTGTGACTCCTATAAATCAAGCTAGCATGAGTATAAAACCAGAAAAGAAAGAAAAATTGACTGACATAGAACATTCAACTATGGAAAAAAAAGTTTGAACAAAGTCAAAAGGAATAGAAAACCCAACTCGGTCAGTCGGCCCAACCAGATCGACCACAAGGACTGAATCAACTACATTCAATGAATCGATTGAGTTGAAAGACTCGACCAAATTGCATGAGTCAACCATGTCAAAAAACTCCATCGGAAGGAAAAAAAATGACTCAATCGGTAGTGTTGACCAACACAAATATTTTGACTCATCCAAAATCCAACTAGACTCTGTCGACCCCCAACTTATCATATATACAATATTCCACTCACATGAATAAGAAATTATTTCCACCATAAATATCAAAGTCTACCAATCACCATTCCCTTCACTTGAATTTAATATGCCCCAAATCGTTGTGCTTATAAATATCGATGATGCATACGACTTTGTCACTTTGATTTTCACTCCTAAGCGATCCAATGATCAAAATAAAAACCTTGAAATCAATCACTCAAATGTTGCAGTACTTCCAAATCTAGAGAACATATTCGACCTAGAAAATCATTAAAGCGTGTTGAGAATGAGGGGGGAATTCAAGAAAACATGGTAGAGCCTTGCACCAAATAAATATTTGATAAGTAAACTGCAATTAAACTTGAAGTAAGGATGCACAACATCAGGAAATCTAGAATGAAATAAATTCCATGGTAAAAACATTAGAAAAATTCCACAGCTCGAGGTATGGATGTCAGGATATGGAAAGAAGAAACTCAACTTCTCGATCGCACACACATTGGACACTACTTAGGATCCCCACATATCATAGACCTTGGGGGTTGGAAAGAAGAGGTGGATAATTTTATCATCAATCAATACCATGGAAGCCACTTATGGTTGGAACACCTACTTGGAATCACAAGCGACTTGATCCATAGAATCATTATCGTGCCTCATGGAGGAGATCTAATTCCCAAGAAACCCAACCCATCTTATTGGATACAACATCTAATAGGGTCATCGACACTGGAAAACTGAAAGGGATTTCTCATTAATCAAGTCAAAAAACAATGTGCTAAGTGGTCCTTCATTATCATTTCACTTTTTTTACCTTTTTGAGTCGAGTATCCAATGTCAAAGTAAAAATGCTAGAGGCTATAGGGAGCATTCAGGAAAGTGGTGTTATTTTCAACTAGTCGGAGTATCTCTGGACCATCATCAAAATCAATTGCAAGGAATGCTAGGAATGGATGAAAGTAATCAGATTCCCCTCTATTATGATTTGTCTTGCAATGAGCCAAATAAGCCTAGTCAATGAGGTTTCCTTTACAATAAAAAGAGTGTTGACAATGAATAATTATCAAGTATGAACACCAGATGCAATAGGATCATTGGGCTCCCTCCCAGCTAACATGATGTTTAAAAATTGGGTCTACAATCTCAATAATTCCTCCCACAAATGGAGATTTGACTAGGTAGTTCATCGAGAATTACCCATATCATCCCATAGTAAAATATGCATTGACACGACTAAATTATGCTATGGGGATTACTCAACACTTTCTCCAAAGGACTTGTCTTACCAGCCAACTCAACTGCATATATTTGAGGAAATAGAACGGAAAACAAATACCAAGTTTTCAATCCCTACAGTAGTCCTCCAAAATGATCCACCAATCATAATGCCTCTTATAGATGCACACCAAATGCATAGGTTGAAGAAGAAAAAGAAGATGAACTCTATGCCATTCCATTTGTGGATAACGTAGACAATCTAGTGGGTTCCCTTGTAAAACAAACTATGAGAAAATGAAAACAACCAGTAATTGAGGCACCTCAATAGGTCGAGCCAACTTCAAAACCACTCAACATTGATTGGCAGGGACTCTTTTAGACTGACGAACCTATTGAATTTGAGAATCCAACACTAAAAGAAAATTTTGACAAGATTGCCTAGAAAATACTTTAGCAAGTCAAAAAACATTGTAAAAAAACTCGTCAAGAGTCAACCAAGACCTGGCAGATTTTACATTTTGGGACTTGCATACAATGAAGTAATGGCACAAATAAAAAAGATTCATTCTAGAGTTGAAAAACAAAGGCAATCTTGGAAAAACATATAGATACGAGGTATTAGAAGTAGAAAAGGTTAGAGCAGTAGTAGGAAATAAGTACTATCTGGACTCACTCTCATGGCCCCAGTTGGACAAGGATGACTCACATGGCCAAACCCTCCAATCCTATACCAAAGAGACAATGAATAAGAAAACAAGCAATCAACCTCACACGATACTCACCACCTATCAAGCCTGCCAAGATCATAGAAGAAAAATGGCTAGTTGAAGACCCACCAGCACAATAGAAAAAGAAAAAGAAGGCCAGATTTCAAGTCTCCTTTTAAGAAACAATGTACTACCAGTCCGATGAAGAAGAGGATGAACAATTGACTCATGTCAATGGGAAAGAATAGGATCAATTGACCCACACCGATTGCGAAGAGAAAGAACATATGAATCAATAAGTCTAGGGATATATTCATTAGTCGAACATGGGATAGAGCGAACAACCGCCCCAAGATAATAAAAACACAAAGAAGAAAATTCATTTACATGAGTAGTTGGTCCAGCAAATAGATCCATTACAAATATGGTTGAATGAGCGAGTTATTACTCAAAAAACCGACCATCTAATGGTCAAGAAACAACAAACGTAGAAAACAAAGAAAGTGCATAAAAAATTATGGGTGCACAAGACACAAAAGAACACTCAAGTGTGCGACAATCAACTCACAAGACAATTGACTAGAGGTCAATAGATAAGTTGAACCTGCTGGATTACTGAGAGGGGGGGTGAATCAATAATAGAGCAATTTAA
>JASDQU010736682.1:0-16096 GCA_032191745.1 Picea mariana | reverse complement strand
TCAATGACAACTCATTGATCCATCTTCATCTATGCATTCTCATCAAGGACAATACGTATTAGATTACATCAATCATCAATCAATCAATCCTTTGACATCAATAAATCACTTGACATCAATCAATGACATCAATCAATCAAACCATTGGCATCAATGACAACATGATCCAACAGAACCCTCTACTATAATAGTCGATAGGAAATCAAACAATTGCATAAGCACCAAGCACAAGTGAACTAACAATACCACCCATATTATCCAATTAACAAGACACCTGAAAGGACTCTTGAGTCGTCCCAATTGCCATCAGATTCAAAGAAGAAGAAGAAGACAATACACAGGAAAGAAACTAGTTCTTCCATCACCACTTTCATAGATTTTATGCATGTGGGATCATATGCACCTCCCATATATATGATCTTTGACCTGACCACCACTTCCAATAACCAAATTTTATATTTGTACAACCAATTCAAGAAATAATCAATATCGAGATGGAAGTTGGAAATGAAGGATGGAGACATGATGATAGAAATAAAAGACAACGAGCATGATATATGGAAAAATTGCATCGACCTGGAATGTAAAAAACTAAACCTGGATCCATCAAGTGACAAGGATAACTGACTCAACTCTATCACAAAATTGGTTAAACTATTAGTCGAGTCAAATCTGCAAGTGTAACAATAAAACCAACAATTAAGGGAGGAAAACAGAAAGGTGAAGCAAGAGCACATCCAAATGATTGAATCAAACTTCCATCTCATGATTGATTGGACTACATTCATATTACAGTCAAAATATGAAAATTTCAAAGAAACTCGACATAGCTTA
This sequence comes from Picea mariana, assembly GCA_032191745.1. Classification (NCBI taxonomy): domain Eukaryota; kingdom Viridiplantae; phylum Streptophyta; class Pinopsida; order Pinales; family Pinaceae; genus Picea; species Picea mariana. The sequence goes on along the minus strand of JASDQU010736682.1, from coordinate 15,262 downwards.
GACGTGGTTATTGATTAAGCCACTACACTCAACACCATGGTAAGAAACTATCCGTCTCATTTTGCTTCGACCTTCAGCAAATGAAAATTACAAAGAAGCATATTGGAAGGCTTAACAAAGAAGGGAAATATGAAAACCAACTTAAAAATGAGAACAAATATTTCTACAGAGATCAACAAAGAAAGAAAGAGGGGCAGCACCGTGGAGTATGGTCTGAGATATCTTGGAGATGGTGAAGTGAAATTGTAGGGGTATATAGACTTAGATTGGGTAGATAGTGTAGCAAAACGAAATAGTACCTCAGGGTGTTGCTTTATCTTGGGATCAACGATTATATCATGGTTCAGCAGAAATAATATCTCCATGGAATTTATCTCACTAGAAGTAGAATACATGGCAGTGAGTATGGCTAGTTGTGAGGCCATCTAGCTTCGCAAGTTACTTACAAAATTGTTTGATCAGGAGTTGGATCCCATGATCATTTACTCTAATAATCATAGTTGTGTCTAACTCTCTACGAATCCAGTGTTTCATCATAGGTCCAAGCATATAAAGATCATATATCACTTCATACGAGACAAGGCTAATAACGAAGTAGGGAAGCTCCAGTATATTCCCACGAATCAGTATGTATCTTATATTCTGACCAAACCCTTGGAAAAATGGAAGTTTGAGGCATTCAAAGACAAACTTGGATTGGTGTAGAATTTGTTCCTCTCTAAGAGGGAGTGTTGAGAATTATAGCTGGAACAAGAATTAGTTCGAGGTATTTTCAGAAAAGTTATTTTTGAAAAATAAATATATTTTTGAAAAGTGACTGTATTTTAGAAAAGTAACTTCTATTTTTTAATTGACTTTAGTTGAAAAGTGAAAGTCTTATTTTTAGTAGTTGAGTCTAAAAAGTGTATTTCATGGATGCATGAATTAGACTAGGAGTAATATTAAAATATATTAGGGTTTTGATCTTATCTAAAACTATAAATACAAGTCAAGATAGAGAGTTAACACACATAAAAAATTTGAGCAGTTGAGCAAGTTGAGAAACAAAGAGGGAGAAAGTGCAGGCAGTGAGTTTCCAATAGCACACACTCTCATACAACATTCCATACAATTGTACGAAAAAAATTTATACAACAGTATGAATATCTATGCAATTGTGCAGGTAGTGTTGTATGGATCCATACAATCATATGGACATAGCTATACCAGCATCCATACAATCCATGTAGCAGTACAGTAGGTTTACTTTAGATCGTTCCACTCATTTTAAGGTGTTTTTCGGTATCTGTGTAGTGTTGACTTTTTGGAAATCTTGTGGAGGTTTCCATGTAAGTTTTTTGAAGGAATGAAAAGATAGATTTTGAAGTAGTAATTACATGTGTACATGTGTAATTGATTTTATGCTTCTGCTATTTGATTTCCAAGTATTGTGTGATTAATGCTACGGTATGAAATTTATTTTTGCAATAATTAAATTAAGCAATTTATTTGTTTGATTGAGATCATAAGGACTTTAGTCACCTAGGTCTTCGGAATTTTCACACCTTTCACTTTAGATCTCCTCCCATCATGTCCCACAATCAAATAATGCATTCGAATACTTTTTCTAAAAGTGGGGAAGTATTTTTTTTTGTTCTATAGTAGTCTAATTGGGTCAAGACTATTTTTCAAAGGATGTCAAGTATTTTGAATCCCTCTATCTTTTAGCATTTTGGTTTTAGTGGGTGCGGAACACTAAGGTATTTCTTGAGATGTAACTTTTTTTAATCACAATAGGTTAAATAGATGATATGTTCAAACCTATTAGTGTTTTACAAATTCATATCTAATTTTGAACCATGTGTTTCTAGTCTCTGTTGGGATGTTCAAACCTATTAGTGTTTTACAAATTCATATCTAATTTTGAACCATGTGTTTCTAGTCTTTGTTGGGACTTCTTACTTTTCCATATCACACACAATTTTAGGTAAATTTTGGTCCTACATCTATTTCCTCTACAACTTTCATTATTGTAGTTTTTATCAACATTCCCTTCACCTAAGTATTGAACATGTTAACTTTGCCCATTGACATGTTTGTTTTTATTACAATTGTCAAATAATTCCTTTGCTAAGGTTCAACGTGTGTTGTTTGTACTAGTTGATGGAATCATATCATCCCCCATCTCTACATAGTTTCAAAGCCCATTGGTTGGCCCTTCTATTGCTACTTCCCCATAAGTCTAGTTTCCTCTTCTAGCAATATTGCATCCAGTGTGATTGCCTTATTTAATAATGGAGATACTATTATTTCATCTACTAAAAGTGTGTCTACCTACGTGGCTTCTATTAGTGTTGAATTCACCACCATTACATATAGATTGTTTCCTTAGAGTAGGAGGTTTAACTAATAGTTTTGAAGGAAGGCCATATTTGAGATTGCCAAAAATTTTCTTTATTAAGTTAAATGTTGATGAAAATTTTCTCAATAAAATATGGAATATGAAATTCCTTATAAACATTATAATTTTTCATTAATTGATTTATTGTAACTTTCCCAATAAAATATTATCAAGCGAATTGAGATGAGAAGAGCCACACCACCCCCAAAAATAACTCTCTCACTTGTGGTTATATCTCATTATGTTAGAATTTCAACTTTATCTTGTAAGTTTGTTAATATTTAAAAGTTTGGAAAAGAAGTTATAAATCTCAATTGATTTTTTTGTCTCTCCACATAAGAAGCAATCCTTGACACATGCATCCTTATCTTCTTTTGGTACAAAGAAGAGGAATATCACATTTGGTGATGATTATGGTGGTGATTATTATGGTAGTGGTGAGGGTAAATGGGGTTAATGAGTGCTTACATTTGTCATTTTCAGCATGTTGATATTGTATTATCATTATAGGTTCTTTATTTTGTATTTTGTCATAGGTTTTTTATTTTATATTTTAGGTTTATGTATTTATGTATTTTGGTATAATGTCTCTTTAATCATAACGTGGTCTCAATCATCTCATATTTTGAGATTATTTTACACAATTCCAATCTCAATGATGGAAAAGTCATAAATAAGCAATAAATCCATCATAATTATTGCAAATGGTTTGCTGCTCTTAAATTCATTCACTCTTGATGAATGTGCAAACGTTGTTCTATAGATTTGGGTTTGCGTCATTACACCAAAAGGCGTACATCTATTGACAATGGGCAGATTTAATAGGGGTTTAGTGCTTAATAAGTTTTCTATAGACAGGATTAAATATGGTTGGAATATTCTTAGTAGTCACACAAAATAAATGGTTGTGATTTCAATCATTAACTTTCTAGCTATTATAAAGACATCCGTTTATGTGTTTACTTTTTTACATTTACCTAATCATATTTAAAAATTACTTTGATAACTAACTGATTGCCACGTAAGTGATTAACAGAAATTAAAATATTAACACCAGATAAATGAAGCTCAACCATTTATTTGTTAATCAATAATAAAATTTAATATATTCTTTTAAGAATTCGTTTCATCTTATTAGCGTTTCGACGTTCACCAGCAGTTATAATCAATCATTAATAAAAGGGCTTGTAATAGTGGTTTTCCTGGTACGTTTAATGGGAATTTCATTCGTTAGGTTTCATTTTTTAATGAAACAAAAGCATGGCATGAGTGTATTGAACCCAAAACTTTTCAACGTTGCTCCTACAAATCCAAACGTTGGGTTCCTTGAGAATTGGGTAAGTTGGATGCCTTGAGAATTGGGTATCTCTGCACTGCAAAGTCAGCCTCCAAGGTCCCCTCTATGCAGCAGGTGATTGGTATGTTGAAAGATGTTTGAACAGGGCCAGCTCAAACCTGTTTTCAATTAAGCACCCACCATTTCCACTAGTTGCACTGCTAATTAAATGCGGGAATCAAGATAGTATATGTGGAGTCAGTGTGTATTGTTATCAGTATAGTATCAAAACTCGACAGTGCTAATTAAGTGCGGTGTATTGTTATTGCCGCAATATCAGGAAGACTCAAAACTGCTAATTAAGTGTGGTGTATTGTTATTGGTGAAATATCAGGACGTTGTAACTCTGCCCACTGCCGGAGTCCCCGCTTCAAACCTCCAGGGCAAATTGCAACGTAAACAAAATTACCCTGTCCAGGTTACCGCACCTACACGTAATTTTGTTGAGTTGATTAGTAGTAAATTTAAACATTTTTGTTGAGTTGATTAGTAGTGAATTTAAACATTTTTAGATTTATTAATAGTTGTTAAAATTATAATTTTAACATTTAACATTTTAAATAAATTAAAAATCCATAAAATTACTCAAACCATAGATTTTAGTTAATCAAAATTATAGAATCCAAATCTAAAACAAAATCATTAAAAAAAATTGAAGCGTTATAGGAAACATAAATGTAAGTTGTTGATACTGCATGTTAAATTGAAATTAAAAATGTTTTCTCTTATGTTGTCTTGGTTGGAAGTTTTGATCAATGTCATGTGCTCTTGAAAAATCTTGCTCTTAACAATTGAAGTAACCAGTCCCTTTAGAAACTTTCCACCTATGCAAAATGTCAGATTAGAATAGGATAATCACATAGAAGTCACAATATGGTAGGATATAGTAATGTCATAATACATGGGTCAATCTCTTTGGACCTAGTTTCTTTTTCCGGCTAGTGGAATCATAGGTAGTTAGAGGTTATTTATCATTCAATTGATCTTAGATATTTTATTAATCTTCAAAATCAATATTTACAAGTTTTTTAAATTATCATGGAAAACCTACCTCATAAAAAGAAAATAATGAAAATTTCATGTTTACATCACTTATAACATTTACATAATCAAATCCAAAACATTTAAAGGGTTAAAAATAAGATATTATAGACCTTATATTTTAGTGTTTTACATTTGTTACTAGGTCAACCTAACCATTACCCTTTGAACAATGGAAGTATTGACCCATCACTCATTTCTTTCCTCATTTGTTATTGTCTTAGTAACAATCAATCTTATTTTCTACATTGTAGAGTGCACCACATATTGGTTTCTAGGGTTCCCTTATACCTTGATTCCTACAGACCTTTCCCTATTGACATTAACACATTAATTTTAGGGACTTAGTCTAGAGGCCTTATGTACCTTGACCCTATTTACATCCTTGATATGTCACCTTGGACCAGGAAAAGGGATTCATCATTTCTCCTTGAATTTTTCATTTCTCACATTGTAGATATCAACTCATCATTACACCATTGAGATTCATACAAATTGTTGGTTCTAGTGTTCTATTTCTTGTCAAAGACCCAAGGCATGAGGACTTGTTTCAATAGATTTTACAATTGTTGAGGGGGAGCATCCATTTAGGTAGTTCCCTACATGTTCCAACTCGTGTTAGTTACAATGGTCCAACTTTAGTTGATCTCCCTGGATCTTATTGGCTCCATTCATAAGTTGTTTTGAGCCAACAATTTGAGCTTCCTCCTAGAAAAATCCTTCTAGATTTTAGGCCCCTTTTTGTTGAGTAGGGATTTAGTAGTTGAGACTATTTATCCCTTAGGGTGATCTTGTTCCTCCACAGCTTTTCATATATGATGCAACATTGGTCACCCTCTTKTACATTGATCAAGTTCTAGTGGACCCTAGACCCATGTTGTATTCTATTATGGATTTTCGATGTACTCTAATCTAGTGTCTTGATACAATGATCACATATTGTATTGTTTTCATGATCGGGTTTATGCTTGACTCATTGATATTAAGGTTATGTACTCATGTTACCTTATTGGTGTGTTGTATGTACGTGGGTCTCTAGAGAAATTTATGGGAATTCCTCCTTTTACCACTCAACTCCTTACTTCATTCTCATTATGTCCCACTATTTGGGAAAAGAAACTTGGGATGTATTTCAATCATACAATTTTCTCCTAACCTCATACATCAAGGGGAAGTTGTTATCAGAATAATTTTCTCACCGGCATAGTTTTGAATAATTTTATTTGAAAACATCACCATGGTAGTTATTATTAGAAAAAGAGGATTGCAGAGCAACAAAATAAAACAAATGCGAAAATAAAACATAGAATATACACAATACAATAGAGACACATATATACGTGGTTCACCCAGTGTGGGCTACTTCCACCAGAGAAATTTCTAGGTCCTTCCCTTCATTATCCAGTAAAATGAAGGGACACAACCTACAACACATCCATTGTAACTTCCTCTTATTTCTCTCACAGTCTCCTTTCTCAAAATACAATATTTTCCATAACATACAACTGCAATACAATTCCCTCATAAAAGAGGGTTTCCTTCTAGGGAAAAAAAAACTTAACATAAATTCTATCGTCAGATATGCGACCTTATAATGAATGATCCAGATTGACTACGAAATTACAATATTTCAATTGCAAAAAATCAAACCAATTATGTATCTTGCAGTTTCTTTGACCTACATATGAATTAGGAAGATAATAAGGCTCCACCACCAACAATTATAACCCTTATTTCCATCATCGTGTGACTTAATTCATTTGTATTGAGCCAAGTCAAATCATAAATTATCCAAAATATTCATAGCATATTATTTTCCTATTTTTTTGTGTGTAATATGCAAGAAATCCATTAAAAATTTTGTTATCATTCTAAAGTATAAAACCATTATTTTGTAAACTCATTAATACTCCTATACCTCTAGAGAGGAGTATTGTGTATGTGTACACCTTTTGAAACATTTATTTCAACCAATAGTGTTTGATCTAGTTTTCTTATACATTTATTATCCCATCATTGATTAATGAATTGGGATAGTTCACATTCAATCTAGATAAAAAAAAAAAGGTCCTCTATTCACCTATAAGCAATCCATCAAGTTTACACCATTAAATATCCACATTCCAAAGTAAGGTTATGTTGTCATAAATATTCTAAAGGGACTTGAGGTCTTTGCTATTATCTCACTACCATTGGGAGTTAAACGATTTATCTGCCAAGTTTGGAGCTCGAGCACACACTTATATTTTTTCTTGCACCTTCCCATTTGCAATTTTATAAAGTGAATGAACAAAATGTGGCAAAGTTGTTTTTCTCATTTGTCATAAATTTAACAACAACAATTAGAGAGTCTATTATGATACCTTTCAACAAAGTGACCAAACAATTGATTAGACCTGATATGGAAGAATAATCATAATTGTTTGATACTATAAATTTCCATATCTTGGATGGGAAACATAATATTTATATCTACAAGGAAACAATAAAACATAAAAAATATGAATACTTGTTTAATCTATAATTTATCATTACACAATTTTTCATCTATATTGGTACTTTCTAGATGGAAAAATTGGAGGAATTGGCTCGCAAAGCCCATTTTAGGGGCATGTCCTACTATGGTAATTTGGGGTTTGGAAACTTCCATAGCTAGTTTGAGGCATCAAGTGGAAAATTTTGGGGTTAAATATCTACAATCATAGTTCTAGCCCCATTGATTCTATTTTACACACCAAAATATTTCCAATGGTGCAGAAATCATCTCAATCAAAGTTCATATATAGAAGTTGTGCCTCTCACAAACTGACTTACCCTATTGACCACCATGATACCAAGTGGATGTGATGCCAACCCCCACTACTCATACATGTGGATATATTCATGTGTGGACATTCAAGAAGTTTCTACAGGCTCTGAAACCCTAACACTAGTTTAGGGTTGAGGTATGAAAAATCCTTAACCCCAACCCCAGATGACTATCAAGCTATGTTAAACATTGGGTTTCTAGGAAAGGAAGGGGTTACATTCATCTGGTATTTTTATTGTTCCATAGTTGAGTAGGGAATATAGGAGTAGAATATTGAATCATAATAGAGGAGGTAGAATATTTTGTAGTACCCATTCAAGCCACAGTGTCCATGACAACTCCATAGCGAGTGACCATTTCTTGTTCTTGCATTTCATAACTAAGAAAAAAGAGAAAAACATATTCCTTACCTTATCTTATAGGGAGTTTGGTGGCTCTAAATCAAAAGTTGGATCAGATGAGAAATCAATATATAATGAAGACCTAGAAAAGGATCCCAAAAAATAGCCAAAGAAAGAGAAACCAAGTTCCAATTTAATCACTTCTTCACAATCTCCATTAAACATGGAAGCGAAATTGAACATAAAATTGTACCAAGTAGATATTTGTGTTGTTAATTTTAATCACTAGTCGCAACAATTAGAATTTTATTTGAGTATCCATAACCTAAGATAAGAGAAAAATATTTCATTTTCCCGACTAAAATTAGAGGTCCATGCCCTAACATGTTGGGAATTCCACATAGAGACACTTAGATTGGAGGGTGATCCCCCATTAACTAATTGGAGGTGTTTGAAACCCTCATCAAGGCCCAATTATACTCTACTAGGTATGTAGAGGACCAGTAGATATATTGTCATCTTTTCAAGTATAGGCAAGGAAAAAGTGTGCAATGGTACACTACCAAGTTTAGAAAATGGTGATTATGTTGGGTATATCTCCCAAGAATCTAGATGTAATCCTCAAGTATCTGGGGCATCTACATAGTCATTTGTTAAATCAAGTGGTTTTCTTTAAATGTAGGATAGTTCATGAGACCTATGTGCAAGAACAATACCTAAGTATTAAAGGAAATAATAAAGGACAACCAAGTGGTTCCAAATAGAAATACCACCAAGATGCTTACAAGGAGGGGAAGAAGAAGCTAAAAGAAATGGATAGGAAGAAAAAAAACACTACATTTTCATGCAAGGATCCAAACAACCATTACAACCATTGTAATATTAATCATCACATTGAATATAAGTGTTGGAATCTACCTCCAAAGATAAATCCAAAGAACCATAAGAAGGATGGAAAGAAAAAGAACTTGCTAGCCATGGATTCAAGCAACTAGTTAGAGAGAAGCTTGGATGTAAATGAAAATATTATGTACACTATAGTGAAAAAGGAGGAAAAATTGAATAGCCTTCATCACAAACAAGAGAAGGATATAACTAAACTCTTCCATATTAATATCCAGGTCAAGAATACAAAGGTGGATGCACTATTCCATTATGATTCACAAGCCAACCTCATATAAAAGCATGTGGACAATAATATTGGACTGGAAGTTCATGATTATCCTAGCCTATATCTATTGGGATGGTTATATAAGGATGCAAATTTCAAGGTCACTAAACAATGTAAGATCAAATTTTCTATAAGTGTAAACTATATTGATGAAGTGAAGGTAAATGTAGTACCACTTAATGTGTGTGGTCTAGTTTTTGGAATCCCCTACATGTATGTGAGGGATGGAATCTTCATGAGGAGAGAAAACCAATAATACTTCATAAAATATGGGAAGTATTTCATCATTGATGCACACAAAGTTAAATTCAACATCTCTCTGGTAAGTTTTAACCAAGCAAAGAAAAATATTATTTCTAGTAAGAAGTTTGTATTACTTTTCTTAAGAGAGAATCAATCGGGTGATGATTTGATAAAAGTAAAGGAACCTCTAGAGGGATGTACTAAATAGTAGAAATGTTAGCTAGAAGATTTTTATAGGAAAATAAAGAAGTGTTTCAAGAGCCTAAATAGTTACCACCTAAGAGGCAAGTGGATAATGAGTTGCATTTGTTTCCTGAATCCCCATTTGCAAACATTGGGCTATCCAAATAGCCTTTCCTAGAAGGAGATTAATTGAAGAAACATGTATAGCAATTGCAGAAATCGTTGGATCATGCAGTAATTTGATTGAGCACCTCACCTTGTGGATTTACTATCATCATTATACCCAAGAAGGATGGGACTTGGTTAATGTGTATTGACTACAGAGATTTAAACAAGATCGCCCTCAATAATGTGTACCCTATGCCCAAGCTCCATAATTTTCTATATCAATTGTAGCATGCCAAGTACTTTCCAAGTTGAATCTAAAATCAAGATACCAAGTGTTGGTTGTGGAGCCTGATTATCTTCTTGATTCAGAGGTCTTTTACTTCCGGCCGTGTTTATACCCCATGAAGTATTTACACCCTAGAAGTATGTACACTCTTCCACGTGGGGGAGTGCAAAGGGGGGGTACCCCCTCTGCGGGGTCTGGGGGGGCTATCCCCTTGGTTGGGGGGTCTGGGGGCAAGCGAGCCCCCAGTGAGGGTTTGGGGGTGAAGCCCCCAAAGGAAAAATTTCCTTGTAAATGTATATTGTAATTTCATTGTAAATCTGGACCATTCATTATAAGGTCACAGATCTAACGATAGAGATTATGTTAGGGTTTTTCTCCCTAGAAGGCAACCCTCTTTTATGAGGGAAATGTATTGCGGCTATGGTTGATGGTGAATATTGTATTCTGAGATAGGAGATTGTGAGAGAAAGAAGAGGAAGTTACAACGGGTTTGTTGTAGATTGTATCCCTTCATATAATAGATAATAATAAAGAAAGGACCTGACAAATTCTCTGGTGGACGTAGCCCACACTGGGTGAAACACGTAAATCTGTGTCTCTATTGTATTGTGTATATTTTGTGTTTTGTTTCCGCATTTGTTTTATTTTATTGCTCTGCGGTCCTATTTTTCTAACAACTGGTATCAGAGTGAAAGGTAACTCGCAGGAAAAGAGGGTTCCTGGTTTGAGTGGGAGCAATGTCGGAAGATGGAAAGTTTAGGGTCGAGAAATTTAACGACCAAAACTACCAGTTATGAAAGATGCAGATGGAAGACCATTTATATCAGAAGGATCTATTCCTACCATTGGGCAAAATAGCAAAGAAGCCAGCGGCTACGAAGGATGAAGAATGGGAGATTCTTGATAGAAAGGCTCTAGGAACAATATGGCTGAGCCTGGCAGCGTCGATGTCTTTCAATATTTTCAAAGAAAAGACAACGAAGGGTTTGATGGACGCATTGGCCAAATTGTATGAAAACCCCTCGATGTCCAATAAAGTATTTCTAATGAAGAGATTATTTAATATGAAGATGTCGGAAGGTGGGTCTGTTGCAGATCATTTAAATGATTTTAATACGGTTACTAATCAACTAAGTTCTATAAAAGTGGACTTTGATGATGAGGTCAGANTCGATGTCTTTCAATATTTTCAAAGAAAAGACAACGAAGGGTTTGATGGACGCATTGGACAAATTGTATGAAAACCCCTCGATGTCCAATAAAGTATTTCTAATGAAGAGATTATTTAATATGAAGATGTCGGAAGGTGGGTCTGTTGCAGATCATTTAAATGATTTTAATACGGTTACTAATCAACTAAGTTCTATAAAAGTGGACTTTGATGATGAGGTCAGAGATCTTCTAATCTTGTGCTCATTGCTAGAAAGATGGAATGGCTTGGTCATGGTTGTAAGTAACTCTATCTCTGGTTCAAATACTTTAAAATTTGATGATGTTGTTGGTGTTATCCTTAGTGACGAAATGTGATGGAAAAGAACAGGTGAGACATCAGGAAATGCGTTGAACATGGAGAACAGGGGAAGGCAAAAGGATAGAGGAAAGGGTTTCGAGAACCGTGGGAATTCTAGGAAGGGCAGATCCAAATCCAGACTTGGAAAGATAGAGTGTTGGAATTGTAGGAAGAAAGGACATCTGAAGAAAGACTGTAGAGCTCCAAAGAAACAAAGAGATGGACATCGGGAGAGAAATCAGGAAGCAAATGTAACAGGTGATGTGTTACAAGATGCTTTGATTCTTTCTGTAGATAATATTTCTGAGTCTTGGGTAGTAGATTCAGGGGATTCATTTCATGCCACACCCCATACGAAACATTTTATAGATTATGTTCAAGGTGATTTTGGATAGGTTCATTTGGGTGACAATGCACCATGCAAAATTGTTGGAATGGGAAAGGTAAAAATAAAGCAACGCAATGGAAACCAATGGTTGTTGAAAGAGATAAGACATGTTCTAGATTTAATGAAAAATCTAATTTTAGCAGGGCAGTTGGCAAGTGAAGGTTGTATATCCATGTTTACAGATAAGACGTGGAAGGTCATCAAAGGATCATTGGTGATAGCGAAAGGAGAGAAGGTAGGTACATTGTATTTATGTACTGGTAATATTGACTCTTCTATATCTTTAGCTTCTACAGGAGTGGATATAGCACTATGGCATCATAGGCTTGGACACATGAGTGAGAAGAGGATGCAGATACTTCACAAAATAAATTTGTTGCCAGATCTTAAACAAATTGATTTGGACTTCTGTGAGCATTATGTTTATGGAAAACAGAAGAGAGTCAGATTTCTCAGAGTCCGAAAAGAAAAGAAGAGTGAAAGGTTAGAGCTTGTGCATACATATGTATGGGGACCAGCTCAGGTATCATCTCTTGGTGGCTCTCATTATTATATTACTTTTATTGATGATGCAACTAGAAAAAATTGGGTTTATTTCATTCGACAAAAATCTAATGTTTTTGATACTTTTAAGAAATGGAAATCTTTGGTTGAGAATGAGACAGGAAAAAGGTCGAAGTGTCTCGGATTAGATAATGGAGGTGAATATTGCAGCAAGGAGTTTGATGATTACTGTTCACACCATGGAATTCGTAGAGAGAAGATAGTTCCAAGAACACCACAAGAAAATGGTGTGTCAGAAAGGATGAACAGGACAATCATGGAGCGTGCAAGAAGTATGAGATTGCATGTTGGTTTTCCCTTACAATTTTGGGCAAATGTTGTAGATATTGTTGTTTACTTAATAAACAGAGGACCTTCAAGCTCTTTGGATGGCAAAATTCCAGAGGAGGAATGGACAGGAAAAAAGGTAAACTATTCTTTTTTGAAAACTTTTAGTTGTCAAGCATTTGTCCATATTGATAAAGAAAATAGAACAAAGCTTGAGGCAAAATCCAAGAAGTGTACCTTTATTGGATACATGGTGTTAATGATTTTGGTTATCGCTTATGGGATTATGAAAATAAAAAAATCATTAGGAGTAGAGATGTCATATTCAATGAGAAGGTCATGTACAAAGATTAGTTGCGAGGAAAGAAACAGGAAAAAGAAAAACAAGAATACACAGTGCTTGATGAGATCACTGAAAAAGAAATTCCAAAGGAACTAGAAAATCAAAATGTACAACAACAGGAGCAGCAGGTACCTCAAACACCTGCAAGTGTTGTTAGAAAATCTACCAGGTTAAGTATACCCCCTGAACGATACTATCATTCATTGTATTATTTATTGTTGATTGATTCTAGTGAACCAGAATGTTATGAAGAGGCAAAGCAGGTAGACACCAAAAAGAAGTGTGAGCAAGGCATGAAAGAGGAAATGGATTCCTTGGTAAATAACCATACTTGGGACTTGGTTCAGTTGCCTGCAGGAAAAAGAGCATTGCAGAATAAATGGGTTTACAAGTTGAAGGAAGAAGATGGAGGAGAAAAGCGGTACAAGGCTAGAGTTGTTGTAAAGGGGTTTGCACAAAAGAAAGGTATAGATTTCGCTGAAATATTTTCTCCTGTTGTTAAAATGACTTCAATTAAAACTAATTTAAGCCTTGTGGCAATAGAAGATTTGCATCTTGAACAATTAGATGTAAAGACAACTTTTCTCCATGGGGATTTGGAGGAAGAGATTTATATGTAGCAGCCACAAGGGTATGAGGTCAAGGGGAAGGAGAATTTGGTATGAAGGTTGAAGAAGATCTTATATGGCCTAAAGCAAGCTCCAAGGCAGTGGTATCTAAAGTTTGATAGGTTTATGACAGAACAGGGTTATAGTAGATGTCATTCTGATCACTGTATTTATTTTAAAAAGATAGAAAATGGAAGATTTATTATCTTGCTATTGTATGTAGATGACATGCTTGTTGCAGGGTCTAATATGCAGGATATAAATGTGCTCAAGAAGAAATTAGCCAATTCATTTGCGATGAAGGATTTGGGTGCTGCAAAGAAAATCCTTGGTATGAAAATAACAAGAGACAGGAAAAATCGCAAACTGACATTGTCTCAGAGTGAGTACACAGAGAAGGTGTTGGAGAGGTTTAGAATGCAGAATGAAAAACCAGTTAGTACACCTTTGACCATCCATTTCAAATTAACTAAGGAAATGTGTCCCAAGACACAGGAGGATATAGAATACATGTCCAGGGTCCCATATTCATCAGCAGTTGGCAGCTTGATGTATGCAATGGTTTGCACAAGACCAAATATTGCACATGCAGTGGGAGTTGTGAGCAGATATATGAACAATCTAAGTAAGGAACATTGGGAGGCAGTAAAGTGGATTCTCATATATTTGAGAGGTACTGCCAACCATGCATTATGTTTTGGAGGTTCAGAAACTATTCTACAAGGATATGTTGATTCAGATATGGCAGGTGATAAAGATAGCAGGAGGAGTACCATAGGGTATGTGTTTACTATAGGTGGAACAATAGTAAGTTGGATTTCAAAGCTGCAAAAGGTTGTTTCACATTCAACAACAGAGACAGAGTATGTTGCTGCTACAGAGGCTAGTAAAGAGATGATTTGGTTGCAGAGGTTTATGGAGGAATTGGGAAAGAAGTAAGAGAATAGTAGGTTGTACTGTGACAGTAAGAGTGCCATTCATCTTGCAAAGAACTCAGCCTTCCATTCGAAGACTAAGCATTACAGTTGAGGTACCACTTCATACGATCCACCTTGGAAGATGGACATTTGAAGTTGGAAAAGATACACACTAGCCAGAATCCTGCAGACATGTTAACAAAGGGAGTAACCAGGGAGAAACTGAGTTCTTTCTCAGTTTCAGTTGGTCTTCAAGAATGAAGATGAAGATGAGAAATTTGCTAGGTCCAAGAAGGTTCAGAGTCCATCATATACAGCAGTGATGGAGTTGTTGAGACTAGTCTCCAAGTGGGAGATTGTTGGTTGTAGAGCCTGATTATCTTCCTGATTCAGAGGTATTTTACTTTCAGTTGTGTTTATACCCCATGAAGTATTTATGTTGGAGATATGACTATAGCAGAGATGACGCAGATGGTCAAGGTTGTCATTGATGGAAATCGATTGTTTCTGGAGCATGCACAAGTGATGGAACACAAGAAGACTAACACGCACAAGGATTGCTGGAACACGAATGATGGAACACGAATGCTGGAACACGACTGCTGGAACACGACTGCTGGAACACAACTGCTGGAACACGATTGCTGGAACACGACTGTTGGAACACGAATGCTGGAACACGACTGCTGGAACACGACTGCTGGAACACGAATGTTGGAACACGACTGCTGGAACACGAATGCTGGAACACAAATGCTGGAACACGA
>JASDQU010736681.1:251521-264844 GCA_032191745.1 Picea mariana | reverse complement strand
TTTTAACATCCATGAAGCAACTCCTATCCGTCCGGTACTTCGGCTATATGGGTTTATACTATGACCTTCCCACGGTGATCCAGTAGCGGAGGATGCACATTTATTATGAAAATAGACAAACACCACCTACAACAACTCCTAAACTTGGAGCAGAGCCGCTCCATGAGATTAACACAATTCAACAAAGGCAATGATACCACTATTGTAACTCTATAAGCAATGATATTGACACATACTAATGAGCTATTACAGTTACAGACGTGTGGAAATAAAACCCCTGTATTATAGATCTTAGCTATGATACAAGATTAGAAAGTGTAATGAGTGATATATGGATATCATTGATTATGATAGAAGAATAACCATCAACTAGGAGAACATGATTGAGGAGAGCAGAGCGGTCACATCAAGCCTTCTTGATGGTGGCATAAAGTCGCATCACCAGAGCCAAGAGCCAACCGAAACACCTAACCAGCTAGGCTTTATCACCATAAGCATACTATCGCATACCTTATATAGATTACACAGATAACGTGATTGGAGTGAGGCATGTCCACTCTAGGCATATTATGCCTGCGGATAGAACCAACCATTGAAGCTGAGGCAATAAAGCATTTCATGGTGAGATAAACAAATTCGGGACACAACTAACTCGTAGCAATGCAACCATTCATTTCCGAGACACAATGATAATGGCATACCCTCCTTTCTTATAATGTCTGAGAATGATGGTGCTAGAGGGTGGAGGGAAACTCGATTCCATTATCGAACTACACTACTTTCTTTGGAGCATCTATTTCTAAAACAAACCTATTTAGCACAGAGAAGATAACGCTTATGTATTTTGTGCATAGAGACAATTATTATTATTATTATTGCATGTGTAATTGTAATTGAAACTGAGCAATAAGAGTGAAAATTGGATGGATTGATCACAGAACTGAGGCTTGAACTCGGTTTGGCAAAATGAGGTGAGGTCAGGCGATTTGGCAAGAGATATACATAAAACAAAGACATAGGATTCAATTCTTGTTGAGATGCTCCTTACCCCAATGGGGCAACCTGTCAAAGTAAATGAGAAGTGAAGAAAAATAGCATAAAATAAAGTAGTTAAAAAAAAAAAACCCTAATTCAAAGAGAGCGACTGGTGGAGGAAGAGATTGTTACCCTAATGACTCCTGCCATAGTTTAGAATGCCACAGAAAACAATCGAGAAACCCTAAGTATTTATATTCTTATATACCCTAGATTTTTCATCTAAATTAAGTCGGTCGGGCAAAATATGTTAACAACCCACTTCATAGATTTTTCATCTAAATTAAGTCGGCCGGGCAAAATATGTTAACAACCCAATGCTTAGACAAAGGAACTTTACATGATAAAAAAAAATAGGCCTCGAGCAGTCTTCCATGGGCACTAAGTAAAAAAAATAAATAGAATCAAGCGAAACCATGAGAGAAGGCCATGGTGGCCGACTGGGTAACCAGAGACCTCGCAAGAAGAAACGATGAGGAAAAGAGGAATTAGGGTTACGACGATAAAGGTTAGGGTTTAGATAGGGGGCACTGGAGGAAGCAAGGCATGCACGTGGAATCCATGTGTGCCCGCACTTGTTTTTAAATTATTTTGTTATTATTATTATTATTAAAAATTTTATATATACTTTTTTTATTATTTTTTGTGTGTTCATTTAAATTTTTATTTTAGTGTAAAGTTTAAATAATAATTAATTAATTCAACTAATTCAATTAATTAAGTTAATTAACGATTTTAAGGATTAATAAACTAGAATGAATAATTAACTATAAGTTGATATGATTAACCAAAGGTGGTTAATCAAAGTGAATAATTTAAGTTAAATTAATAATTAATTAGGTACTTAATAAATTGATTAATAATATTATTAATTTAAGGGATTAAATGAATGAGTTGTTTAAGACGATTGGAATTAGGGTTAAGTTTTAGTTTAGATTTTAAGTTCCTAGTAATTAATCAACTTTAGGTTGAAAATTGCATTAGTTAGTTTTAGATGAAAGGTTTAGGGGCTTAGACCAAGGTAAGCAGGAGGGGGTTTCATGTGCGCTAGGAAAGCAAGCTAGAGGAATTGGCAAGTATGGTGCAAAGCTAGCGTAGCTACGAGATGAGAGAAGACAATAGTTTGTGTAGGTGAAGAAATCAAGCTTAGACACTTTATCCCTAACCTAACCACTCCCCTAAAGAGAGTAATGTTTGTTTACAGACAAGTAAAGAAAAACTTATGCCTAATCTTGTTTTCTAGTTAAGCTACACAATGTGAAACGTCCTTGAACTCACCCTAACAAATTTTGTTGATGCAGGTTAAATCATACTTGATGGTTAGGACTCGAGGGAATCAAGGCAGAGGAGCATCGTCATAGGCACTGCCAACACCACCAGTGCCTCCACCACAATCGTCGGAACTAGCTCTCATACTACGCTCTTTGGAGGCTATAAATGGCACTTTAAAGGGGAGACAACTGACAGGGATCGAAGTAGAGCCCCCACCATCTGGAATGGGTAATCTAGAAGCATCGAGGGATTTCCACCCGAAGACATCACTCGAGAATTATAGAAGATCAAACTTCCAGAGTTTGTCAGGGGTCGCGCTAGTGAACACACAGAAGCATGGTTGGAAGGCATGACAAGTTGGTTTCCCTTAAGGGACTATGCTTCCACCTCAAAGGCGAATATAGTAATTTTTTAGTTAAGAGACAGTGCCCTGAACTGGTGGGGCAACCTAGAAAGACAACTGCATCTTACCTTGGACACCGTATCTTGGGAACTTTTCGAGGAGAGGTTCTGAAGGAAATATCTGCCAGCTTACTATGAGGAACAATAGGTAGGAGTGTTTCATGCTCTAGTATAGGGAAACATGACCATAGAGGAATATGAGATTAGGTTTATGGAATTGGTCAAGTATGTTTCATATATGGATAATGAACAACGATAGGAATAATGCTTTGTCTATGGGTTGAACCCTAATATAAGGGATATGGTGCAGATGTGGAAACCGTCTTCAGTAGCAGAAACTATGGAAAATGCGTGTTATGCGGAGGAACACATGAACTTAACTAGAGGTATGAGACTGACCTTCGTGCATCGTCTTAGATTTGTAGGGAAGGCCCCTGGGTAAAATCATAAATCTGGGTAACACTTTTGTGACAATCGGATCTCCAAAATTTCTAGCAGCAATTTTTCGGCCGAACAAATGTTGCTTTTGGCTGAAAATTTTCACGCCAAATTTAATGGTGCCCTCGAAATTCGTGTACAATGTTTTTTGGATGAATTAATTTCTTGTGGTAAGCATATTTCGGTTGAAATACTTTTTGGCCAAAACATTTATTTTTAATGGATTCCATTAAAAACTAGGTTTCGGTCGAAAGAATATTTCGACCGAAAACTTGAAAATGGGACTGTTTGCAGGAAACTGCAAATTCTCTCCATCTTACTTCATCTTTGGAGGTAGTAGAATCCTACAGATACTTAGAATTTAGTTTGAGAATTGATACCAACATTTTTAAAATTGAATCTGCTTTCATTGGGTATAATTTGTTTTCATTTTCATTGTTTTTATCTAATTTTATTTAATTTTATAAAAAAATCACAGCATAATATTTTTAGGTGAGATTATGATTTGGTGAAATGAAAAATCCATATCTCTAAAAATACACAACGGAAAATTATGGAAAATTTATATTCATAAGTGTTAAATTGTTCTCTTCAAAAGAGTATTTTTAGATTTTACTTTTAAGTAAAAATTAAGATAGATACAAGGTGTAGAAAAACACGTGTTTAAAATCTACAACGTTTTCATCTTGGTCAACTTCAAAAAATTCTAGAAATTATAATATTCATCCGTTAGATTTAAAATTATAGTCATAATAAAATAAAGTCTCTGTAGATTGTTGCAGTATATTTCATTTCTTAAAAACATAAGTTTAATAATAGATACATTGTTGTGGAAAACAATAACTCATTATCATTCCTTTCATGTTTAAGGAACATACTGTTAAACAATTGTCAAATTGACATATCAAATCTTGATTAAAAAAAATTGAAAAATAGTCATCAGAATATAACAAAATTATTCACAAGTTTTGTTTTTACTGTAAAGTGAAATTCTAAATAAAAAAAATACTTTTGTATGCCAGAAGTTGAAGAACTTGTGAAAATACAGATTTTTTTGTCATAAAACAAGCAAAACTATTACCCATCTTCATGATTTTACCCCCCTAGGACATTTCCCAGGGGAGGGGGCTCAAGGCCACCTCCATATGGTAATAGAGTCACACCAAGGACAATAGCTGCAGGGATTTCAATGCTAGTGAGTGCAGCATCTTGTTCATGACCAATGATGCAGACAGGTCCAAGACCATCTTAGGGAACAACTAGTAGGGGCAGGGGTTCCAAGGGAAGGAACTCATTTTATAGATAGTCATAGAACAATGCACAAGTTAAATCTCATGTTACATGTTGAGGATGTGGAGGACCCCATTACCAGCGTGATTTCCCAGAGTTACAATCAGGATTCGTGCATAGAGAAGGAAAGGCCCCGATGGGAAGAGCAAGTAGCAGCCACCAGATTTACGCAACAGTTAATAATCGCTAGGCCGAGCATCGATCCATAGTGTTGGAGTCATCAGGTACGCTAAATCATATCAATGTTAATATTTTATTTGATTTTGGTGCGACAGATAGTTTCATTTCACCATCTGCATTAGAAAAGAGTGGGTTGGCAACCTACGAGCATGATGAATTTAAACAAGTCGAGATGGCCTCGAGGGAAAAACAAGCTGTAGGACCTAGTTTCGATAATTGTATGGTAGACCTAGGAGTGTGTACTACTAGGTTAAAGGTATACGTCATTGCTCTTGGGGCGTATGACCTAATCATTGGAATCGATTGGTTAGAAGTTCATCGAGCTTTGGTAGATTGTTTCGCAAAAAGGGTGCTCTGTGTAGACGATGAAGGAAGGCCAGTGGAAATACAAGGTGTACGGAGAAGGGTTTCATTACACTTTATCTCAACTATGAAGGTTAAGTGATGCTTGAGGCAAGGGTGTCGACTATATGTAGTGGAAGCAGTGAATGAAAGGAAGGTACCCTCATTGGATCAGTACCCGGTATTGTCAGAATTTAAGGATGTTTTTCTGAATGAGTTACCAGGGTTACCTCCTGAGAGGGAGCCTAATTTTACTATTGAGCTAAAACCTGGTGCATAACCGATTTCCAAGACTCCGTATTGGATGAAAGTGACAGAACTTTGTGAATTGCAAATGCAGTTGAAAGAGTTACTGGACTTAGGGATAATAAGGCCCAATGTCTCACCTTGGGGTGCACCTATAATTTTTGTAAAGAAGAAGGATGGTTCCTTATGATTTTGTATAGAATACAGGGAATTGAATCGTGCTACAGTGAAAAATAGGTACCCAATGCCATGAATAGATGACCTCTCCGATCAGATGAAAGGAGCAGTGGTATTCTCAAAGATTGATTTGCGATCAGGGTATCATCAGTTAAGTATTAAGGAAGGAAATATCCCAAAAATTTCTTTTCGAACTCGGTTTGGACATTATGAGTTTGTCATAGTACCTTTTAGATTGACCAATGTGTAGCAGTATTCATGAGCCTCATGAATGGCATATTATGGAAGTACTTGGACTGTTTTGTACAAGTCTTTCTAGATGACATCCTCATCTATTCCAAGAACGAAGGAGAACATGAGGAACACTTGTGAGTGGTGTTGTCCTGCTTTAGGGAGAACAAATTGTATGGGAAGTTGTCATAGTATTCCTTCTTCTAGAAAGAGATTCATTATTTAGGTCATATCATTTCTGAAGAAGGAATCTCTGTGGACCCAGAAAAGGTAAAGGCCATTATGGAGTGGCCAGTGCTGAAAAATGCCCATGAGGTGAGAAGCTTCATGGGGCTAGTAGGTTATTATCGAAGATTTGTGGAAGGATTCTCAAAAATAGCGAAACCAATCACCATTTTGCAGCACAAGGGGATCATGTATGAATGGACAGAGGAATGTGATAGTGCATTCATCGAGCTTAAGAGGTTACTAACTAGTGCGCCAATTCTACGAGTGTTGGATATGGAAAAGGACTTCACAATCTTTACAGATTCCTCGAAGCAAGGGTTGGGGGCCGTGCTAATGCAAGATGGAGGAGTGATAGCTTATGCGTCAAGGAAGTTGAAGAAACATGCAGAGCTATATGTGACTCATGATTTAGAGTTGGCAACTGTAATGCTAGCTCTGAAACTTTGGAGGCACTATCTTGCGGGGAGAAACTTTGAGCTCAAAATGGACCATCAAAGCTTAAAACATCTCTTCACTCAAAGAGATCTGAATGCCAGGCAAAGGCGATGGAGTGAGTTTATGAGTGAGTACAATTTTAGTATTTCATACATCAAGGGAAAGGAAAATGTGGTCGCAGATGCCTTGAGCAGGAGACCACGTGTCTTCTCCTTGGTACCTTTAAAGGTCAATCTGAGGGAACATGTGTTGACGCAACTCCAAGGAGATAGTTTGTATTTAGAGGTTACTTCAAACCTCTAGAGAGGGAAGAAATTAGATCCAAAGTATGAAGGATATAGTTTGGAAGAAGACATACTATTGAGATATCGAGGAAGGATGTACATCCCTGACAATGGGGATATTTGAATCATCATACTGAAGGAAGCCCATAGAACACTTTATTGTGCACATCTGGGTGTGAAGAAGATGTACGAAGAAATGAGGAATATCTTCTTCTAGATAGGCATGAAGCAGGATGTAGTCCATTTCGTCGCCAAGTGCCTAGAGTGTCAACAAGTGAAAGTTGACCATCGTCATCCGACAGGCCTCCTACAACCACATGATGTTCCTATGTCCAAATGGGAAGTCATCTCTATGGATTTTTTTGTGGGGTTTCTGCTCACATCTCATAAACACAATGCCATTCTTGTGATAGTGGATAAGTTAACCAAGAGTGCTCACTTTATTCTGGTTAGAGACACTTATGATGTCACTGATGTGGCACATGTTTTTGTAAGTGAGGTTATCCATTTACATAGGATACCTAAGAAGATCATTTCAGATAGGGACTCTAGATTCACTTCTAGGTTTTGGACAAGTTTGCAGTCAGCATTGGGGACTTAGTTGAACTTAAGCACAACTTATCATTCTGAAACAGATGGGAAAACTGAGAGATTAAATCAAGTCATGGAAGACATGCTTAGGATGTATGTCATGGATAATCAAACCTAGTGGGAGAGGTACCTACCTTTGGTAGAGTCTGCCTACAATAACAGTTTTCATAGCTCCATTGGAATCCCACCCTACGAAGCTCTGTATGGAAGACCATACAGAACAACATTGAGTTGGGATAGACTAGAAGACCGAGTAATAGTTGGGCCAGAATTGATTCAAGAGATGGAGGAACAGGTGATTTAGATTAGGCAGAGACTAAAGGAAGCATAGGATAGGCAGAAAAGTTATGTGGATGCACACAGGACCGACCGAAGTTATGGAGTGGGAGACTAGGTTTTCATTTGTATCAGGCCTAATAAGAGTACCATACAGTTCGGGAAGGGGACAAAGTTGTCACCTCGATTTATAGGACCATTCAGAATCTAAGGGAAAATTGGACCCATCGCCTATCGTCTCGTACTGCCACCCCACTTGCATAAAACTCATAATGTTTTTCATGTATCTGTTTTATGTCATTATCTTGTTGATGAATCACATAAACTAAATTGGAAGGGATTGCAAGTATCGAAGGTGGGAACTCTCACAGTAGAACCATTACGCATATTGGACCGTAGAGTCAGACAACTCAGGAACCGTCTAGTAGACCAAGTTAAGGTCCAATGGGACAAGTATAGTCCAATATCTGCTACTTGGGAAGATGCCAAGACATTACGAAGAGACTATCCCTCACTTTTTTTGACCACCTCGAGAATATGTTTCTTGGAGGTGGGGTGTATGTAACACCACCTTTTGACTTAGACAACCAGGATTACCTGAGGCCTACATACTATTATTGTCTATTTACAGTGAAACTATTAAATGATACACTTAAACTTTTAAGACATATGAACCTTTATGAATGTTTAAATATATTTGGATAATGATGGATATGATGCGATATATTGTGAGAATGTAAATTTTATGAATGTTTAAATGTTATTGATGATGATGGATATAATGTGATCTACTATGTGAATGCAAATTTTATGAATGTTTAAATGTTATTGATGTTGAGGTATATGATGCGATATATTGTGTGAATGAGAATCCTATGAAGGTTTAAATGCTATTAAAATGATGTTGGATATGATGCAATCTATTTTGTAAATGATAATTTTATGAATGGGTGTCAAAATTGAATTATGAGATATTATGAGATCTATTTCTAACTTGAAAACTTTGATGTTAATTTTTTGGTACAAGGATACCGAATTGAAATGATGATTGTATGCAATTACATGATGATACTGGATAGAAATGTATGAGTTTTCGTTACAGACTAATCTACAGGTTATGGGCTATGAAATAACCAAGGGATAAGGATGACGAAAGTGGATGTCATGACCACTAGCCGAGAAACATTATGGTATGGATCTTTGTATGTGAAATTATATTGGTTTGGATGCATTGATATGATATCTGGACCAGTGTAGGATTTCAGGTGATGAGACTACCCAAAACCAAATAAACGATGGCAAAACTCCCAACAACATGGTGCCACTGCATATTCCATTGTAGGGTGTGGGTCCTAGTTATGATTAGGAGGAGTGGAAGCATTTCCCACCATGTATCCTCTGAAACCTGAAGTCATGGGAGGACGGCGTTAGCTCACGCTCCCCTAGACGTGTGATGATGACTGTCAGTTGCATGTTGGGGAAGCTTGGTCGAGATAGTGACACTTTCGGTTACGGGTTCTATTTGGAGTTAGGTCAATATAGTTGATGCTCCAAGATAGTCCAGCAGAGGAAGGATAGGAATGAAGATGTAAGTAAGTTAGGGAGGAAGGATGAGTAGAAATAGTTGAGAAAGTATGGAGATTTGTTTGATGGTGAAATTTATTGTTTTTCCCTTTTAAAAAGAAAATGTGTATATATGAATATTCATAATTACGTAACTAAACCACAGTTGTCTAAATAAAATTGTTGAACTAGATGATTGTAATTAAAGGATTTCGCAAACATTTGATTTGTTTATTGTCTTTTATAAAAGAATAGTCTTGTTGATTGGATTGGATGCATGCATAAATTACTATAAGGGTGATAGTTATTGATTATTAGTACATACACGAGACTTGTATGTACTAGCTACACATGCATTTCTTGTACATGTACACTAGTATGAATGAGTTTCTTGGCTTACTTACTAATAATGACAGTTATTTGTTATGAATGTGTGGACCATGCTTTTTTTCCTTTCTACCATGAAATACCTTAACTTCGGGACAAAGTTTCCTGAAGGGTGGGTGTATGTAACAACCCTAGTTAAATAGTTGCATAGGGTTTATTAAGTATAGTTAATTGATTAATTAACTGTCTTAATGTGTATTAGTTAAGTAATAATTAATTATTAATAATATTATTTATTTATTTATTGTTTAATAAATGTCGATTAATTAATTAATTGATTACTTAACCATTAAAGGTTTGATTAATGAATTAAAGGGGATTAATAACTTTAATTATTTATTTTAAGACCTTAAGTATGCACGGGGGGGGGGATTGAAGCATTAAATGGAGGATAAGGTAATAAAGGGATCAGATAAGGTAATAAAGGAATGGGATAAGGTAATAAAGGGGAGGATAAGGTAATTAATGGAGGAGAGGGAGTCGGGGAATGGGGGGAGATATGACAGCGAAGAGTCCGATGGGAGAGGATTATGAAAAATTTGGAGAGGGAATTATTGGGGAAGAGGTCTGTATTTCTGTGGGATATTATTTTTCTAGTTTTGAGGAGTTTGGATGTAGAGTTTTGGTGCAATGAAAATTTGGGAGAGGGAATTATTGGGGAAGAGGTTTGTATTTTTGTGGGATATTATTTTTTTGGTTTTGAGGAGTTTGGATTTGGAGTTTTGGTGAACCATTGCAGGGGGCACCGGGTTGCTGTGGGTTTTGGGCACGGGGGCCAAGATTCCTTGTGGTATCCTGGAGCTAGGGAGACGGATAGGCTACTCCTAGCTGGCTGGGTGGTTAGTCAGTTTGGGAAGGGTTTGGTCAAAGCAACAAGATGGGCAAAGCAGCAGAAAGGACAACCAGATATTGGGATAACAACATCAGCCAGAGGTATCTATATTCTATTATGTAATGTATCTATATTCTGTTATTTAATTTATTAGATTGATGTTCATAAATAAATTTATGTTGTTTATATGATGATTAATTAATTACTTATGCATGGAAAGAAATTTTATGTGTAATTGTATGAATTTTTTTCTAAGCTTACTTAAATTTAGGTTCCTACAAAAATTTAGAGTGAAAGCTTCTACCACCTGCTGGTGAAAACCTTGAAATTTCTCACAAAATCTATAACATCATGTGTCCTTGAAGATTTGACACACTTCTAGGTGTGATCCCAAATAACCAATGTTATCCAACTCTCTCCTCAACACTGGTCCTTCTGTCTTCATCTGCTAGAAAATTCCTATGCACCTGCAATTTTGAAAAATCGGGCTTAGAGGGGGAACCGCACAGTGCAGAAAAAGGGGTTTTTGGCTCAGCTGCAATGGAAGCAAGAAATGTGGGATATGAATTTAGGAAGAGTGTTGATTACAAGGTATGTGAGAGGGAAACTTCGGATTTGAAATAATGGTTCATTAATAACTCGAATGATAGAACAGGAGGTACATCTCCATGTTATTTAATGAAACAAATAATTTAAAGATTTGATATGTCATGCAAAGATGAGATCCAAGCCATCAAACAACTTACTTCTTGTCTTTTCGACGATTTAATTTGGAATCATGAAACTTCATTTCCGATGATTTAGGTGCCCAAAAGGAAAGGCTAACTTTTTATGAGCTTCGACGCTTTCAGTAGCTAAAATAGCTTCAACTTTTGGGTTTAAGCTACCAAAAGCTAGTGCCTTCGATGGCTTAGAAGCTCTTTTGGAGAAACACTCAGCTATTGAAACCTGTGTTTTCTTTTTTCAAAATAAAAATCCCCAAACCAAAGTTTTGGAAACTTTATTACAAACATAAGCTTCTTAAAAATAAACCTTGAAAAATTTAGAAAGGCATATTTTAATGACTTCCTATCACCTAAATACACAAAATTGACCATGTTATTTGAGGAGATAACATCTAGCTCCCTCTAGGGATGAAAAGATCCATGTGAGGTTTCAAGAAATTTTATTGACTCAGTAGCCTTCCTATCACCTAAGACTTAAAATTGAATTGACTCAGTATTCCATTGGGCATGGAGTTATTTTGACACACAGAATGAAAAATAAAAACTTAAATCAAAATATTTACAAAAATAGTTTAAGTCTTAAGAAAGCCTTACGAAAAATAAATTTTGAGAAACTGCCCATTAAATGGGCCACCTGAAACTTCTTCACATGATAGAATTTGGAGAACAAAGGTATTTTTTTGTTGTACTGCTAATATGACAAAATGCCATGTCCAGATAGCATCAAACTTGCCATGTTTTCCCTTTTCCTGCCTTGCTTCATCCCATTTCATAACCATATCTCTTGCTTTGAAATTGTCCACTTTAACCTTCCTATCAAAAATTTCTTTCAGTCTCCTCTGACGAAATTCTATTTTCTCCAATAATTGTTCTCTGTTTTGCTACAATTCAACCAAATTTAAAATCCTTCTAGTAAGGTCATTTGGTTTAGATTCTATTTCTTGAAGGAATTTGGCAACTGGCAACAAAAGTTGGATAGGAAATACAACTTTTGTGCCATAAACCAACTTAAAAGGTGATGTACCAATTGATTTTTTATCAGTCACTCTATCAGCCCACAAAGCAAACTTCAATTTTGAATCCCATGCCTTTGTATTCTGTTCAAGTAACTTTTTAATTATCCTTACCAAACTTTTGTTTGATGACTCAGCCAAACCATTTCCCTGTGGATAATAAAAAGTGGAGTGTACCAACTGAATTCCCATTTCCTCACATAGTTTGACTAAGGTTTTGTCATTGAAAGCAGCAACATTATCAATTACTAACTTCTTGGGACAACCAAATCTTGAAAATATATGATCCTGTAAGAAATTTATGATAATAGTATGATTGGTATTCCTGGTAGGAATAGCCTCAATCCATTTAGTAAAGTAATCAATAGTAACAAGGATCCATCTATGCYGATTACTGGATGGTGGATGAATTTCCCCTATGAAATCTAAGCCCCACTATTGGAAATGTCCTGTGACAACAACTGGTATAAGGGGAAGAGATTTTAATTGATTTTTACTTGCAAATCTCTGGCATTTGTCACATGTTTTTACAAAGGTRTGCACATCAAAAAATAAGCAAGGCCAATAGTATCCAGCCTTCAAACTTTTGTTTGCAGTAGTCTTCCAATAGTGATGTCCTCCACATTCACTGTTATGAAATTTTGTCATGATTTTGACTGATTCCTCTTTGTTTACACACCTCAATAGTATCCCCGATGGATCTTTACAAAACAACATCTTATCGGCTATACATATATTAATATCTTTGAGTTTTAAAGCTCTTACCTAAGTTTTTGTCAAATCTGTTGGAGCTGATAATTTCTACAGAAAATATATAACATGACTGTACCACTCACAGTCAACTAAGTGAGAAGAAACCTGCAAATTATCACTACCTCTGTCTATTTTGATATGAATGTTCTCTGCATTTATGCCCACAAGATTTATCTCAAGCATCTTCCAATTGTCTTCTACAATGAGTTTGGCAAGTCCTTAACCCTTCACAAGCTTTACTGGTTTGATATCAATATCAAATTCAATTAACCTTGTTATCCACTTACTCCTTTTTCCATCTATGTCATATTGTATAAGCACGTCTTTAACAAAGCTCGAAGGTACATAAGCTATTACCTTGGCTTGAAGAATGTAACGAACCTCCTCGATACGACAACAACTCTGATAACAGGTGCAATTTTTTTTTTTTTGTTTAAGGTGTTGTTAGGACCATATATTGTACCGTTTTTGCCCATATTTTTGCCATGGTTATACCCTCAATCATCTATATTTAGACTTATATTATCATTCCACTTGATCACTCCAAGGTACATAACGTCCTTTCTCATTACTACACGTTTAATTTGTTTTGCATGATATTTTACATTACTTTTGGTCTTAAC
>JASDQU010736681.1:236682-251421 GCA_032191745.1 Picea mariana | reverse complement strand
AATTTCTTTACTACAACACTAAATGCTTTTGAAGTTGAGCATATACAGTGCGTGGCTATCTTTGAAACAAAAGACTTCCCTGGGTTGATAATTTATGTTTCACTTGGTTGTTTGAAATTAATTAAGCAATTATAGTGACCAACAGGTGTGTGTGCGTGTGTAAAAAGGAACCAGACACACTTGAATCTACATCGCCACCCGACGACTAACAAGACACAACCACGATGATCACAACAAGAAGACATAAGGCGCACAACAAGTAACTGCAAGCATTAAATGACATATTGGGTTATGTACAGTACGAACACAGAAGGAAGAATCCATAGTAGTAGATTTTACTATTTCTGCACAGGAAAGCAGGGTATTTAATCTTCGTTCTCTGCTTCAGAGAGAGAGAATGTTAGATAGGCTCTTGGCCGACTGCTCAGGCAAAAACTAGTAATCTTTGTCAGGTGTGTCGTAAGAGTGGAAACCCTTCCTTTAAAGGGCCCGAGACTCTTGATACGACACTGGATTCCTTACACAGAAAATAATCACACACACAACCTTATATACTAGGCTACACGGAGGTGTCTACATCCCGCCTGACACTAGCAAACTAAGCACACATAATTTTACGACCCAGTACAACATTAGTTTGAACAAGGACTACAATCTACCCTAGTCTTAAGGCCATTCCATCGTGCAACTATAGATCAAAATTTGCCATCTAGGTACCTTCTAAAATTAATCATTCCAGGACCTTATCGTGCAAGTCTAATCTCAACTAGGATAACATTTAACCAAATAATTGATCCATATTAAATCAAGAATAATGACTAGTTAAAAGTTTTCATTTACAACAACCTTAACATTTAATTTAAGGTTAACGCAATAGTCTGAAATCAATTAACTCATGCATTAACTATAAATAAAAAGAAGAGTCATGATTTATCATTTAAGCAACAAATGGCATTAATCTATAATTATACTTTCATAAATAAAGCAACATCCTAAATCATGAAACTCAATTCAATTTTAATCCAGAATAATGAAAGGTGACAATTTATCAATTAAAGCATAATTTAAACTTTAATTCATAATTAAAGAAATGTTCAAAAATCAATTATCTCCTTCATGGATTAACAAGGAATAGTTATGATTCATCATTTAAAGCAACATTAATATCAATCTAAGATTATAATGCCATAAAAACGCAGCATACTAAAATCATTAACTCATTCAAGTTTTAGTCAAGAATAATTAAATAATTAAGAATTACCATTTAAGAAATGCTCCACCATTTCAGTAAGATTCTAACATCGTCTAAATCCAGCATTGGAAATTGCATGGATGTTATGCCAAAATGGAGCAAGCCTAAAAACCTAAAAGCAGTGAATAAATAAAAGAAATCAGGGCAGCCTGTGATGATTTTGGGTTGTTTAGATGAGTTTGACGGAGAGCCTACAGTCCCTTTTTTTTTTATTTTTTTGCAATTAATGCACATGGTTAATTACAATCTAATCAGAGGAATTTCTTTACCCAACACCACCAAACAATCTATGAATGGGCAATTTGCAAATAACTTTTCTTTCAATTATCCAATTCACAAATGTAGTGGTAAATTAGATAATGTGCCATACTGATACATATTACATTCTTCGTGCCTCTAATCTCAACTTGAAATGTGGTGGGAAACAATAGCTTATGATTTCATGCCCAAGGAATTAGAAGATTTATTAACACAATGTAATCAGTATGGCGTTAGAACCTAGTAATGAAGTTTACAGTAGCAACGTTCACCAAAGCCACAGAAATTAGCATTCTTGAATTCTCAATACAAGGTGTACGATCACTCTGCATACAGAAACTAAAAAGGAGTAACATCTTTCATTATTTAAAGAAAACATTTATCCAAAAACTGCAAATAAAAAGTACAAAATTGACATGACAAGTCTCTCAAGCAATTAGAAAAGGGGCAAGTTTGAGCAGAAGCCTGCAGTTATGGCCGAAGTTGGGTGGCTAGTCAAGGGAGCGTTGTATAAAGCAAGGGAGAAACCGCTATGTAGCTTGAAGAAAACATTTACTCTCTGTTCAACGCATCTATAGACAGTCATGGCCAGAGATAACAAGGGGCGGCCAAAACTATTCAATTCGAAATGCTAGAACGAAAATTTCAGGTACAATCAACCGCAAATTCCAGAAACCTTCATTCGCAAATGCCAGAATGAAATTAAAGAAGCATTCAATCAATTTTCCAGAACGAAATTTGTGGATGCAATCAAATCGAGTTTTCCATAAAAGTTTCAAGGCTAGGAATAAAAATACGAAAGTTTAAGGAGCAATAACGAGCTAAAAACAAGGGTAAAAGCTATTGCAGTACTGTATTAGAATTAAATAGTGAGAATTGTTAACAAAGATCATAAATTCAACATAAAAGTTCAATGAGGATCAAATAAGAACCCTGCACCCTCAATAAATTGACCAAATGAAACAAAATCGTCAGATGTCAACAGAAGTGAAAAGAGAAAATTACGTTGATGACTGAAAACAGTAAGGGCGTAGCCTGAACGGTGGCAGGGAGAATAACTGTTACTCAAATACTAAATTAACGCTGAGGCACATGCCTGTGCAACACAAAGAAGAAAAACCACCGCCCAGAAAAATAACGCAGACCTGATAAAAATTATTCTCTGGTATGAACACAAGGAGAAAAATTAAATCAACGGCCCACCAAGGATTTGCAGACCGGAATGGATAGTGTTCCAATTAATTAAATTTTCTTGAAGACGTTCCCTTTAATGAAATTCCTGGATAAACGTTTTCATAAATTAAAAAAAAAAGGTTTCTACCTTCACTAAAGCCGAATATCACCACAGAAGTAAAGGTTCTATTAGTTACACAAATTCAAATTCAGGAGTAACGTAATCCAACCAATATATCTAGAACCCCATGCACATAAAGTTAAACCCTCCTTACCTCTAAGAATACCAATAGCTCAATAATAACTCGCATGAAAAAGGATTGTAGGTCGCAGTCATCAAGGCAGAAACAATTAGTCAAAACCAAGGGATCTCGAGCCATAAGATAACAATCGCAGTCCACACATCAACTAGGGCAGTTTCGGCAAGTGTAAAATACATGGGAATAAAACAAAAACAAAAACAACAACTAAACTCGCTGAGGTTTCAAGGGTAAGAGGCTATCCAGGTAAGAAATATCTCAGAGGTGAAGTTTTCAGAAGATGCAGGGATAACCTATGCGAGTTCTCTCAACACCGGAAGGTGCAATCACAACAATCAATTTACCTACTTAAACCACAGGTAGATCCAAATCACAAATCATACAACATTATCTCATTCAACCAAAAAGCATACCTTTGCCTTATCGCCCGCCTCGTTGATGTCCGCGTGCTCCTTGCCGCTCTCGCTCGTCGATCGTTGAGACCTCACCGGTACCTCCCAGCCAATGCTAGGGGTACTCTGCTTCCCCCTTAGCCCCCCGAGCTGCAAAGGGGCCACACACTATCCAGATGGTATGTCTAGCTTCCCATCTCGCCTCGCAAGGCTGAGCTANATACAACATTATCTCATTCAACCAAAAAGCATACCTTTGCCTTATCGCCCGCCTCGTTGATGTCCGCGTGCTCCTTGCCGCTCTCGCTCGTCGACCGTTGAGACCTCACCGGTACCTCCCAGCCAATGCTAGGGGTACTCTGCTTCCCCCTTAGCCCCCCGAGCTGCAAAGGGGCCACACACTATCCAGATGGTATGTCTAGCTTCCCAGCTCGCCTCGCAAGGCTGAGCTACCACTCCTATCCGAGCTAGGAAATCCCAACTCTCCATAAGTAATCAGTCAAGTCACAATTCCGACAGTGTAATGTTACACTAATAGCCAATCCCTTTCTTCCTCATCTTCCCTTTCTTTTATAGCATTTTTCCCACCTCCAACTTTCCCTAAATTACATTTTAATTAAGTTTTAATAAAAAAATACTAAATGATCTCCTTCGCTCAAGTGTCATCCATCCCCCTCTTTCCTCAAGTAATTATTTTCTTTAAATTATTAATTTACTCATTTCCCTCACCCACCTAGAGTTTCCCCTAAATTCACTCCTAGGTGTTCCTAGATTCACTTATAGGTTTAATTACTTTCCCTAAAATGAAGTTGCTAATTTTAGTTCATTTTAGAAGGTTCTTAATTGCAGATTCCTTACTATGTTGAAATCGCTTTTTACCATAAGTTACCATCTTTCCTTTAATATGTTTCCTCCATTTACTTAGTTTCCCAATTCTTATTATGCCCTTATTTACCCTTTTTATTAGACCCAAAAAGGTAATTGCGCTATTAAATCTTTCCCATTTAATATTTATTTAATATCTTTTGTACTTTCACAAGTTAGGAAATAATTTCTTCTTTGCAAATTTTTAAAACCATTAGTTTTAATTAAATTCTTACTCTCTTCATTTACCCCAAGAATTTTATGAANACCAAACTATTACTTAAGTGGGTTTTTGTTTAAATTTTTATTTTTATTCTAGGGTCTTTTTCTTAAGGTTAGACTAAATTTTTACCCTAGAAAAGTTTTAGATTTAGGACTTAGATTCTGAACTGGTCGACACTTGGTTAGGGAAGTTGTTTAAGGATTCCTTAAGGTGTTAATGTCTTAGGGCCATCTAGGTTTGTTTCTTCATCATCATCAACAGGACGTTCCCTTCAAGACGCACTACGTGCTCCAAGGGTGCCACTCGCCTCATTCATTTCCTTTGTGCGACGTGCCCTTCAGGATGCACCACGTCCTCCAAGGGTTCCACTCACTTCTTGTGGTTCTTTAGCGTGACGTGCCCTTTAGGATGCACCATGTGCTCCAAGGGTGCCCCTCGCCAACTTATGGTTCTTTTGTGCGACGTGCCCTTCAGGATGCACCACGTGCTCCAAGGGTGCCACTCGCCAACTTGACTGATTGGTAGACATCTATAACCCCTAGAGTCAATACTCTGCCAGGTGAACTTGTGGGAGACTAAAGGCTCTAGGGAATAAGGCCCCCACCTTATTGCGCGCCCCTTAGAATCATTATGAGAGACTATCACAGTCTTCCCTCATGACATCGTGGATCCTCTCAAACTAGGTAATCGTTAACCTACAGTTCGAGCCACGGCAGGAGTGCTAGCAGGTTGTGGCAGGGATACTATCCACACCTCTCCCTCAACCTCTCTAGAAATCGTATGTGACCCCTTTAATCCATATGTGAGTCTGATTGGCAAGCTATCATCAGCCTGCATCATCAAAAATCGTGTTAGAACATGTCAACATCATATCATCAAAACAATGAAATATCACAGTAAATAAATCAACCCAAATAGCACACTCCCTGACTCAATCCGGAGTCCAAGGGGTTCCATTGATGCCTCTACATCCTGAAGGTCCAAAACCCTGCACACTCAATAAAACTAAGTCAATAGCACCTGTCTACGTCAAAGCAGTAAAACATCATGTCATCTATCATAACGCATCATAATCAAGGATAAATGTTTTAACATCATAAAAGTCCAGATCACTCGTGAGAAAGTGTCCTCAAAGAATAAGTTTTCTCAGTGCGCCAGAGTGGCATGTTACAAAGAATGTATATCTTGAAAGCTTTCAGTGACTTGATGAGTGCATATGATTGTTTTTCCAATGGTTCATACTTTACTTCAACATCTCTCAAGACCTTACTGAAGAAGGCAACTAGTTGCTCCCGACCATCAACATTTTTCTGCAATAGTACAACTGCAATTGTATCTTTTGAAGCGAATGAAAAGATATAAAATTCTTTGTCAAAGTTAGGACTGATTAGAATAGGGGTTGTTATAATGGATTCTTTGATAGTATTAAAATAATGTTTAGCTTCTTCAGTCCATCTTACTTCAGAATTCTTTCTTAACATACAAGTAACATGCTTTGTAGGTTCTACAAAGTTTGCTATAAATCTTCTGATAAAATTGATTGTTCCAAGGAAAATATTGAATGTCCTTCTTTTATCTAGGGAGAGATAACTTTTTAATTGCTTCTACACTCTTTGGATCTATGTTTACTCCATCAATCAAAAAAATGTGCCCAAGTAATTTCCCGTCTCTAAGTGAAAAATGAGACTTCTTAGGATTAAGGGAAATACCATACCTTCTTCATTTCAAAAATTTCTTCCTCAAATGCTGCAAATGATCCTCATGGCTGTGTGAGAAAACAATAATGTCATCAATATAAATTAACGAAAATTTATCTCTATCCCCTACAAATTCTATATCCATTGCTCTTTGGAATGCTGCTCCTGCATTCATCAATCCAAAAGGCATTTTTTCATACATGAATGTGCCCCATGGAGTGGTGAAGGTTGTCTTCTCTTTGTGATCAGGATGAACTGCAATTTGGTTATATCCTGAGAAGCCATCAATGAAAGACATGACACTAGCCATTGACACCTTCTGCAGAATGTGTTCCATTTTAGGTAGTGGATAATTATCTTTCCTTGAACACTTGTTTATGTTTCTGAAGTCCACACATAATCTAATCTCACCATTATTTTTTCTAACAGGAACAAGGTTGGCAATCCAATCTGAATATCTAAGAGGTATAATGATCTTAGCATCTAGCAACTTTTTAATTTCCTTTTCCATTGTAGGCAATAACATGGGGCTGAAAGATCTTAGTTTTTTCATAAATGGTTTTGTATCTTTGTTTAAAAGAATCTTGTGTTGGATTATTTATGTATTGTATGTTTTCAAATCCTCATACTCCCATGCAAATATATCAACAAAATCTTTTAACAATTCACCATAATCAACCTTTTGTTTACCAGTTAGATGAGATGCCAAATTCACAAACTTAGGATTCTATTCACTTGCTACATTGAACTGAGAAACATCTAATTCTTCTTCTTTCTTTTCTAACTTGATAGCAACATCATTGTGATCAAATTTTTTTTCTAAAGGGACCAAATCTTTAGGAATTCTATTGGTGGACAATTGAACAATTTCATGTGCTCCAATCTTACTTCTGAACTTAGGCTTCTCTATTTTTTCATCATGTTCATTTTCCAAATCAATTTGTAAATCTGCAAATTCATCAATCACTCCAAGGAATCTAGTTAACTTTGCATCATCTTCAAAGACTTTCCAAAACTTCACATTATTGGGAACAGAGGGTCTATACTTCACTTG
Organism: Picea mariana; assembly: GCA_032191745.1. Lineage (NCBI taxonomy): Eukaryota > Viridiplantae > Streptophyta > Pinopsida > Pinales > Pinaceae > Picea > Picea mariana. Next base: position 244,248 of record JASDQU010736681.1, on the reverse strand, counting down.
GATTTCATAATTCAATTTATGGGTAGAGGAGGTATAAAATCACAGGCTGATATAGCTAATGAATCAACCAATTCATTCGTAGCTCTAGGTACATATGAAATCTTGAAGTCTGTAAAGGCAACAATCATTTTCAACACTTCATCTCTATAGACTTTCAACCTAACATGTTTTGCCTGGAAGGATGTGTTTACTTGCTAAATTATTAAGTATGCATCTCCAAATACTTGTAATCTCTAAATCTTCATCTCTTTGGCTGCATTTAATCCTAGGAGTAGTGCCTCATACTCTAAAATGTTGTTAGTCACTTTAAAATCAAGTTTAAAGGACAAATGAGTAGTTTCTTTTGAAGGAGAAATGAATACTACCCCTGCTCCTGTTGATTCTCTAGTACAAGTGCCATCAAAGAACATGGTCCAAAGGTCATCTTCTAAAACTTCTAAGGATTGGACTGCAGGCTTCTTAAGAAACAATGAATCCGATAATGAATCATCAATTTGTAATATGCAAGATCCCACACCTATGTCAACTGAGTAAATAGGATTGTTGGCTGGATTTTGTTCATCACTGATGATGTAGGAAATTTGTGACTCTTTGTATAGTATTTTGTTTACTCCTCAAAAAACAGGGATAGTAGCATATAAGAGATCCATTTGAAGAGTTCTTCCTAGCCTCTTCATCCATGATATTGATAAAAAAAATCCAAATTTGGGTGGAATGTCTACTACAACTACATCCATGATCATGGTTTTCATAGATGCTTGAGTTAAGGTCACCGAAAAATCTTTGATCATTCCTAGACATTTAACTTTTCTAGCATCAAAAGAGAAAATCTCATGGTAAGTTTTAGTAACTTCTAGTCCAAGCTCATCCATAACTTCCTTTGGCATTAGATTACAAGAGGCTCCAGAGTTGAGTAAGCGGTTATGCAATGTTTTGTCATGAATGTTTAGAGAGATATAAAAAGGAGGACAACTTTCATATATATCTTCTACCATTTGTCCTAAAACAATAGTGGGCTTGTCATCATATATATTAAGAATATCAGTAGAGGAATATATGGATTTGGGATCCAGAGTCTTGAGGATGCCTTTATTAAATGATTAGTTTTTCATTAACTTAACCAAAGGGATGGGAATTTTGATTTTTTGTATCTCGACTTCAAAATTAAAAGAAGAGGAAGTTTTATCAGAAAATTTTACCTCATTTGAAGGATATTTTAAAACACTCTACTAATCATTGGGGCTCTGATTTTTTTGAACTTGTTGTTTGGCAGGGGCAGAAGTCTTCTTAGGAGGAACTGGTATATCCATTTTTGAAGGATATTTCAAAGTAATCTACTGCTCATCAGGGATCTAATTTGTTTGAACTTGTTGCTTGGCAAGGGAAGCAATTTTCTTAGGAGGAGTTGGTGCATTCTGCTAGGCAGTGTTGGTCTTAGATCTGAGATTGTATTTGTTCTTATCTTCCATTTGAAAAAGACTATTATCAGTAGAATTTTCATTTTCCTACTCAGTCATTAATGCCTCTTCATAATCATGTTGTGTTAGATAATATTTCCCTGCATCATCCCCAATGCAGTGAATATTATCCTCTTCTTCCTCTTGAAAATAATCTTCATCTTCATCCATCACAACATTTTGGAGAGGAACCTTTACCCTCTGATATTCTGTGGGATTTCTCTTGGAGATCTGAACTTGTTGGTTGTTCCTCCTAAAGGTATTTGGATTCTGATTTGGATTTCTATTAGGGTACTCATAGGAGCCTTTTCCCTTGACAGGTTGTTTGTTTTCAATTTTTATCTTGGACATTTCTGAAGTTAATAATTCTAACATCTTAGCCAATTTATCTATTTTCGGATTTTGAATTGATGAGTAAGAGGCTTCTTCCTTATGCCTTTTACTATCAACATTTACCTTTAACATGTGAGAAGCTAAGATATTTGATTCAACTTCAAGGGAAACATCTTGCATCAAGGAAAGTGTAGCAGAACTTCTTTCTCTTAGTACTAAACAAAAATCAGAATCAAATGAATTTTCATAAGTGATTTGAGTAGAAGTCTCTATAGGATTGATTTCTGCAGGTATTTTACTATACATTCTATTGAATCTCTTGGTGAAATCAGATACAAATTCACCATTTTCTTTCCTTAGGTTTCCAAATTCTGTGATATAGTATAAAAAGTCTCTTCTATTTCCCTAGTGTTTCAAAAACATATCATCAAACTCTTATATCCCATCGATAGAACTAGCACAAAGTTCTTTGAACCATTTCCTAGCATGACCATCTAAGCTTTGGATAAAGACTCTAGTCCAGACATCAGCATCTTCTATGTTTAGGTTCTCAGCATAACTATAGAATGCTTCTATATGTTCTTCTGTAGTTACATCTCCTTCTCTTGTAAATTTGGGCATATACTTCTGGTAATCACAAGTGGGAATGGCTGCAAGTGGATTTTGTAAAACGAGAGGTGCATATCTAGCAGTTAGAATTCATTGCATTTTGGTCAATGGGGATGGTGCAGCCATAATGACTATTGGTGAGAGGGGTGATAGACTTTTCTCAGACTCTTCCACACTAAGAGAGTTTAATTGAAAAGGGGAATAAATTTCTGATGGGAACGAAGTTTGATATGAAGCTATATAGAAATTTGTAAGTTGTTCAGCCAAGTTTTCTTCACTTTTGGTAGAGAGTTCATGAAGAATATGTTCGACAAGAAGGAGGCTAGTGTTGATATTTATATGGTCTTCTTCCTGTTGTGAGTGAAAGGTCTCAAGGGATGATGAACTGTGACTTCTTTATAAAGTCTTGGATGATTCTTAAAAAAATTTAGAGCCTATCACCTCTTCTGTAATGTCATTTTACTCTTGGTAAGAAACAATTGGTTCTTCTATAGAAACATTTCCAACAATCGATTCTTGTACAACTGTTACAGTTGATTTTTCATTGACAATATTAGAGGAAGAAGATTCAGTGTTTTCAGCTATTTATTTCTTAGAACGAGTAAGAGAATTACTTCCAATACCCGATTTTGCAATCTGACCTTGAAATGATCTTCCTCTTCTGAGAATTAGTTCTGGATTGGGTACTGGCGTGGCAGGTGATTCTTGTGGATTCACCCTAGTACTGATTCTCCTTGGAGCCGGGATGAACTTGTGGAGTCACCATATATATGATTACAACCAATGTAATGTCTAATCCTTGTCTATCATCAAGGATCAACTCTATGTCATCTCCCAGGAAAGCTGAAGCTTCAATCTCCTTGTCCTCGATAACAACACCAATTTGTTATCTCTCCAAGAAACTCTTTTAAGTTGTAGGTCAAATATGCTTGGTAACTTAAAGTAAAATGTGTTTTTATTTATGTATATGTGGATCAATTGGATAAATCAACCTTAACAGAATGATATCATGGTAATCAACAATATAAAATCAAACAAGATAGTGCTTTCAGATATTAATGATCAGACAATAGCTTAAATTGTGGGTGAAGAAGACAATAATTATAAACCAAATACACAATGATGGGTTTATTAAGAAATGAAAATAATTGTTAATCAAGCTATGAAATGAATAATGAGATGACAATCATTTAACAATTAAGAAAACTTGAATAAGAGTACAGGAAATAAAGTAATGAATGAAGTCTGACATCAAAAGTGAAAGAGGACTATGATTTGTATTATATCTGAAAAAATTATGTACAATGGTATAAGGCCTTTGTATCCAAAATCAAACCCTTCTTTCATCAAATGTTTGTGGATTTATAGCATTTACATCAAATATCCAGATCCTAGAATACTTGATCAAAATTTCTGAAAATAGAAAAACTAATAACTAGCACAAGAAAATAGGCAGAGGTCCTATAAAATAGGTCAATTCCTTATCTCAAGTGATCTTCATGTCTTTAGAATCTTTGGCAACTGTAGTAAGCCTTCCAAGGCTGGTATCTCCTCATAAGATATGGGACAATTCGAAATTTCTACCTGTTGTCATAAGACATCTTTTTGCCTCCAAAATTAGGTAACCAATTTTCCCTTTCCACCTTGCTAGGCATCTCCAAAATCAAAACGAACTCTTGATGATGATGAATTTAATTATTATCCAATGTTTATAAATGTTCCTAAGGCATTTGGATAAGAAAATCTTGGATCTATGCAAAAAAAATACTTCTTTGTCCTGTCATCACTTTCGCTGGCTAAAGTAGACAAAAGCTGGGTCGGTTAGCTACTGAAAGCTCTGCTTTCGGTGGCTAATGAACAGTCAAAATATTCGCCTAAGCCACCATAATTTCCTTCTTAGTGAGAATGACAAAATATTCTTCATTTTAGCTTTTAGACACCTTAAGGTTGCTTCTCTAAAGCTCATGCATCTTGTTCATCTTCTGGAATGGTTGTATTTGGATCATTTAGATGGATGGCTGCATTTGCTAGGGTTTCAAGGTGGGACCACAAAGAAAAGGGGTTATGGGTTAAGGTTATCATGATTATTAGGGAGAATAGGGGAATCCAATGGTTTAGGTCCTAAATAAGGGGGATAGAAGGGGGTCGAGTGATGCAGGAGCATCACCAACGTCAAGCGAGCCAGTGCGGAAGCAATCGGATAGCTGGACAAGCCAACACAAATTTTGAAAAAACCTTGAAGTTGTTGCGCGATATTAAATGAAGTCATTAAGAAAAGGCACACTTGTATAATGTAATCAAACCTTGAGCGATTCACTCTCGTCCTTAGTAGATAGAAGGCATTTATAGTAGTTAATGCAGGTAGATAGAATTTAATTCTAGATTAGACTGTTTGAGAGCACAAGAGAGAAACAGGATATAGACACCCTCATTGTGTATTGTAAAATTAGTAGTGAGCATAGAGAGAAGAGCATGCAGAGAGCTGTGTAAGAACACCGATGTACAGATATTTGAATTAATAGAATATTTTGATTCAAATTCATGGTTTTTGTGTTTCCTATGTGAATTAATGTTGAATGATATGCTCATGAATGTTTGCTTCTTGTTATACATTTGCTTTATATGTTGTGTATGTAATTTCATGTTTGATTTTGAAGTCTGAAAGGAAGTTGGAATGAGTTTCAATTGTTTCTCTACCTGAACAAGGATTCTTGCAAGGAGTGCAGTCGAATTGTCTGCAAGGAGTGCGTTCACAGAGGGTTCAGATAGAGGTAGCTTTTGTCCTCATTTGCTCTAAGGTACAGATAGGGATAATAGCCGTGCAAGGAGTGTGCAGGACGAGTGAAATATCAAGGTTGCAAACCTGAGTGAAGTCCTTAGAGACTGTTGTTGTAGGTGTGCGCAGGGTCGAAGGAAGTTTAGCACTTGGAAGTGTTTGAAGCTTGCTACAAGGAGTGTGTGCAAGAGTCTTATTTAAAGACTCGGAGTCACAAGAAAGATCGGGAGGTATATGAACTTCAAGGAATCATCAAGAGAAGCGCAGGGAGCTTGTGCATGAAGTGTTTAAGAAGCGTCCCAGTTTTGCACACAAGTAGATGAGTTCCGCGGAGGAACACTTAGTCATTTCACAGATTTCATCAGGAGGAACGAATGGTCGATATTCTCTGAGGAGGATTCGTGACATCCCGTGAGTTGTCAGATCTCATGGAGGAGAAGGGGAGATACAACGGAGTATTCCCGAAGGGTTCAAAGTTTAGGAGGGGCTGGACCGTAGATCTGAGCCACAAGGGTCATCAGATTTCCATGTGAATTCGCATATCAGGGTTTTGTGGGTTGAAACTCCGTAAACATAGCAACCGAAATCGCAAAATCATGATACGCGATATCCTGACGGCTAATTAAACAATGTCGGTCCACAGGAGTTAATGACATGGACAGGTGGAACACCATTTTGGGGTTTTGCAGCCAGAAGTCTCGAAACATTGACATCTGGATTCGCAATCCCGCGAAGTCCGAAATCCCAACAGAGGTGACGGGACGTTGAAGGGTCGACCTCACGTGTGCGTTGGAGTTTCGGCATATCGGGAATTGGGAGTCAGGGATACAATTTAATCGACATCGCGAGTGCTGAAACCGCGATAGAGGAAATCCCAATAGGAAAAAGGGTTAGTGTTGACTGGTTCTCGGGTCTTGGGGATTCGAAAGACCTACGCTCGACCATTGGATTCACGAAGTTGCGAGTTCCGATCTCCCAAGTGTAAAGAGGAGATCCCGTGGAGATTTCTGTGGGTGCAGAATTCCCGATGGGGAATTAGAAGAGCCTTAGAGTTCTTCAGGATGTGAATGAGGAAAGATCCTGTGAGTCGACATGGACCTTCCAACCTGTGAGTGTGTTCGGAGGGCATTGACATTAGTTTGGTATCAGAGCACAAAAAGATTCTTTTCTTTCTGTAGCAGAGAAGGAGAATTTGCCATGCCGCTAAGGAAAAGGGACATGCAAACACCCGATCCGGAGGATAGGGAAATGCCGAGGAGAAGAGGAAGGCAGATTACAGATCCAGTCATAGAAAGAGAGATGCATGATCTTCGAGCCAGACTTGAAGACATGGAGACAGCGCAAAGACACACAGCCAGTGTAGGGGATCTCAGTGATTCCGAAAGTGAAGTTGAAGTTGAACGAGAAGAAGAAGTTGCAGCCAAAGATGCATCAAATGATCATTTGATCAGAGCTATTGCAAGGATGGGTGCAAGAGAGAAAATGGACATTCCAGTTTATGAGGGAAACTTGGATGCAGAGGATCTTCTAGACTGGACTAGAGCTCTCGACACATACTTTGACTATGAAAATGTCGAAAAAGACAAGAAAGTCAAGAATGTTGTCACTAGATTGAAGGGACATGAAGCATTGTGGTGGGATGAACTACAAGTTGACATACGCTGTAAGGGTAAGCAGAAGATCAAGAGATGGGATAGAACGATTGCGAAGTTGAAGGAAACATTCATCCCCAGAGACTATCAAATTACTCTATTCAGGAGGATGCAGAACCTGAAACAAAAGCTGATGACAGTGAAAGAATACACTAAGGAATTCTATAAACTGAACATCAAGGCAGGTCATCGGGAGAGTGATGATAAGAAATTTTTCAGGTATATGAATGGCATGAGATGATCATGGTAACCATCTGAACGGTGGAAGATGCTTATCAGATGGCTCTGAAAGCTGAAGCGAAGCTTAGCTGAAAGCAGGGTCAAAGAGGCTGAGGCAGAAGTCAGCCCAGAAGCAAATCAGTTGCCCAGGATAAATATCAGAAGCCCAAAGAGGATTGGAAGAAAACTCAAACTCAAACTGAGATAGGTGGAACCTCACAGAGAGGGAAACATACTGAGTAGAGAGGAGATTATGCTGACAACAACACTTTTCCTCGTACTAGAGGTAGAGGAAGAGGAAGAGGTGGAGTAATAAAATGCTTCACATGTGGAAAGAATGGGCACAAGTCTTACGAGTGTCCAGATAAGAAGAAAGAAGGGGGAGAAGCTCACATTTCTGAGGCACATAGGTGGGATGTTGAGGCAGAAGACGCTGAACGCAGAAGATCGCTGATGATGCAAAAAATCCTTTTGACACCTGAGAAGGAGGTGGAGAGTTCAGTCCAAAGGACCAGACTTT
>JASDQU010736681.1:219202-236414 GCA_032191745.1 Picea mariana | reverse complement strand
TGTGATGTCATTCCTATGGATGTTTGTCATCTATTGCTGGGTAGACCATTGAAATATGATAGGAATGTGATTCATGATGGCAGAATGAACACATACACCCTGGAGAAGAATGGGAGGACACACATGTTGCTTCTAATCAAGGATAAGGAGGTGAAACCAGAAGTAAGAAACACAGTACTTCTCATGAGTGGGAAGGAATTTCTTACAGAGGTTAAGAAGAAGGAAGATCCACAGTTTATAGTGGTCAGAAAGACGAAGATTGTTTTGACCAGCACGAGAGTGGATGATTTACCAGAAGAAGTTCAGGAACTACTGGAAGAGTTTGTTGACATCATAGTGGATGAATTAGCTCGTTCATTGCCACCAATAAGAAGTGTGAGTCATCATATTGATCTCATACCAGGAGCCAGTTTTCCAAACAAAGCCACATACAAATTGATGCCGCAAGAAAATGAAGAGGTCAAGAGGCAAATCCAGGATTTATTGGACAAAGGCTTAGTCAGGGAAAGCTTGAGTCCATGTGTTGTTCCAACAGTACTTAGTCCGAAGAAAGATGGAGGCTGGAGGATGTGTACTGATTCAAGGGCGATCAACAAGATAACCATCAGGTACAGATTTCCATTGCCGAGGATGGATGATCTAATGGATTGCTTGAGTGGAGAAAAGTATTTTTCAAAGATTGATTTGAAAAGTGGTTATCACTAGATCCGTATGAGAGAAGGTGATGAATGGAAGATAGCATTCAAAACTAATGAAGGGTTGTATGAATGGCTTGTTATGTCGTTTGGCTTAAAAAATGTGCCAAGTACCTTTATGAGGTTGATGAACGAAGTCCCAAGGGAGTTCATCGGAAAATTTGTCATTGTATATTTGGATGACATACTGGTTTACAGTAAAACAGTGGCAGAGAATCTGAAGCATTTGGCTACATTGATGCATAAACTACAGCAGGAGAAGTTGTTGATTAACATGAAGAAATCCTCATTCATGAAGACAGAGCTCATTTACTTGGGGTTTGTTATTTCAAAAAATGAGTTGAGGATGGATCCGGGTAAGGTGAAGGTAATCAATAATTGGCCATCACCGAGGAATGTTTTTGAGGTAAGAAGTTTTCATGGATTGGCTAGTTTCTACCGAAAATTCATCAAGAATTTTAGTGGAATTAGTGCAATGATGATGGACACAGTGAAGAAAAGACACAAGTCTTTTCAGTAGACAGAAGAGGCTGAAAAGAGTTTTAATCTGTTGAAGAGGAAGATCATGGAACAACCAGTTTTGGTGTTGCCAGATTTCCAGAAGACATTTAAGGTGAAATGCGATGCAAGTGGATTTGCAATAGGGGCAGTCTTGAGTCAGGAAGACAGGTCGATAGCATACTTCAGTGAGAATATGAATGAAGTGAAATTGAAGTACTCCACGTATGATAAGGATTTTTATGCTATCATCCAAGCATTGAAGAAATGGAGGTATTACTTGATCCCAAAAGAGTTTGTATTGTACAATGACAATCATGCACTGTAGTTTGTGACTCAACAGGAGAAGTTGAATCAGAAACATGTTAAATGGGTTGAGTATATGCAGAATTTCATGTTTGTGATTAAAAATATTTCGGGTACTACTAACAAAGTGGTAGATGCTTTGAGCAGGAAGTGTTTGTTGTTGCAGGAGTTCAAATTCAAAACATTGGGTTTTGATGATCTCAGGGACATGTACGCTGATGATCAAGATTTTAAGGAAGCGTATGAAGAAGATAAGAATCCAATTCTCAGAGACAAAAGCCAATGGATAGAGTACATGATCTAGGAAGGAATTTTGTTCAGGGGCAATCGACTGTGTATTCTGAAATGCTCCATGAGGGAGAACTTGTTGAAGGAGAAGCACAATGGAGGATTGGCAAGGCACTTTGGTCACGACAAGAAGTTCGTAAAGCTGAATGAGTCATATTTTTGGCCGGGAATGCGAGTAGATGTCAAGATATTCGTGCACAAATGTAGAATTTGCCAGCATTCGAAGGGAAGGAAGCAGAATGTGGGGTTTTATCAACCATGGCCCATACCAGAGAGACCATGCGATGCAATTAGCATGGATTTTTTATTGGGTTGCCAAGGACACAAAGAGGTTGTGATTCAATCTTTGTGGTGGTGGAAATATTTTCAAAGATGGCACACTTCATTCCATGTCAGAAGACCAGTGACGCAACTCACATTGCGAACCTATTTTTCAAAGAGGTCATTCGACTTCATGGATTTCCGAGAAGTATAGTTTCGGATCGAGACACTAAATTCATAGGGAATTTTTGGAGGACCTTATGGAAGAAGCTGGGAACTAACTTACGTTTATTTTTTCTTATCATCCTCAGATGGATGGACAGACATAAGTGGTAAACAGAAGTCTAGGAGACTTGTTGAGGAGCCTGGTGACAAAACACCACAGCCAGTGGGATAGTATATTACCATAGGAAAAATTTTCTTATAATGATTCAGTGAATCGGAGCACAGGGAAGAGTCCATTTCAGGTTGTCTATGGCATGTAGTCGAGAGGAATTTCTGAACTCAGGGATTCAAAATAGACTACAACTAGGAGTGTTAGTGAAAAAGAATTCAGAGAGGCAATGAAGGAACTTCACAGCTAGGTGAAGGAGAAATTACTGAATTCAAGCCAGGAGTATAAGCACAGAGAAGATCAACATAAGAGACAACTTCAGTTTGAGGTTGGTGACTTGGTTCTGGCACATTTGAGGAAAGAAAGGTTCCCGATGGGAACATACAACAAGTTGAAGATGAAGAAAATTGGGCCATGCAGGGTCTTGAAGAAATTTGGGACGAATGCTTATGAGATTGAATTACCCGATGGGATCAGAATTTATCCGATATTCAATATCTCGGATTTGTAACCATATAGAGCTGAGGGAACAGAGACTGGAAATGAGCATCCAGTGATCCAGTGGACACAACAGATCCCAGTTGCAGAAAATCCACAGATGGAGTGCATACTGGACAAGAGAGTGAGCAAGAGGACCAGGCGAAAGCAATACTTTGAGTATCTGGTCAAATGGAAGAACCATCCAGTTGAAGATGCCAGCTGGGAAAATGAGGCAGAGATACAGAAGCAAGGAAAAACCATGTGCGAGCTCATGGACAGGAGCCCATGAAAATTTTCAAGCAAGGGAGTATGATGCAAGATCATCGCCAACGTCAAGCGAGTCGGCGCGGAAGCAATCGGACAGTTGGACAAGCCAGCACAAATTTTGAAAACACCTTGAAGTTGTTTTGCGATCTTAAATGAAGTCATTAAGAAGAGGTTCACTTGTATAATGTAATCGGACCTTGAGAGATTCACTCTCGTCCTTAGTAGATATAAGGAATTTATAGTAGTTAATGCAAGTAGATAGAATTTAATTCTAGATTAGACTGTTTGAGAGCGCAAGAGGGAAACAGGATATAGACACCCTCATTGTGTATTGTAAAATTAGTAGTGAGCATAGAGAGAAGAGCATGCAGAGAGTTGTGTAAGAACACCCATGTATAGATATTTGAATTAATATAAGATTTTGATTCAAATTCATGGTTTTTGTGTTTCCTATGTGAATTAATGTTGAATGATATGCTCATGAATGTTTGCTTCTTGTTATACATTTTATTTATATGCTATGTATGTGATTTCATGTTTGAGTTTGAAGTCTGAAAGGAATTTGGAATGAGTTTCAATTATTTCTCTACCTGAACAAGGATTCTTGCAAGGAGTGCAATCGAATTGTCCGCAAGGAGTGCATTGACAGAGGGTTCAGATAGAGGTAGATTTTGTCCTCATTCGCTCTAAGGTACAGATAGGAATAGGAGCCATGCAAGGAGTGCATAGGCCGAGTGAAATATCAAGGTTGTGAACCTAAGTGAAGTGCTTAGAGACTGCTACTGCAGGTGTGCGTAGGGTCAAAGGAAGTTCAACACTTGGAAGTGTCTGAAGGTTGCCACAAGGAGTGCGTGCAAGAGTATTCTTTAAAGACTTGGAGTCACAAGAAATATCAGGATGTATAGGACCTTCGAGGAATCATCAAGAGAAGCACAGGGATGTTGTGTGTGAATTGTTTAAGAAGCATCATAGTTTTTCACACAAGTATATGAGTTCCGTGGAGGAACACTTAGTCATTTCGCAGATTTCATCAGGAGAAAAGGATGGTCGGTATTCTCCGAGGAGGATTCGTGACATCCCGTGAGCCGTCAAATCTCATGGAGGAGTAGGGGAGATACAGCGGAGTATTTCCAAAGGGTTCAAAGTTCAGGAGGAGCAGGACCATAGATCTGATCCACAAGGGTTGTCGGATTTCCATGTGAATTTGCATATCAGGGTTTTGTGGGTTGAAACTCTGTAAACATAGCAACAGGAATCGTGAAATCATGATACGCGATATCCTGATGGCTAAGTAAACAATGTGGGGCCACAGGAGTCAGTGACATGGATAGGTGGAACACCATTTTGAGGCTTTGCAGCGAGAAGTCCCGAAACATTGACATTAGGATTCGTGATCCCGCGAAGTCTGAAATCCCGACAGAGGTGACTGGACGTTGAAGGGTCAACCTCGCATGTGCATTGGAGTTTTGGCATATGGGGAATCAGGAGTCGGGGATACAAGTTACTCGACATCACGAGTGCCGAAACCGCAATAGAGGAAATCTCGATGGGGAAAAGGGTTAGCGTTGACTGGTTCTCAGGTCTCGGGGATTCGAAAGACGTACGCTCAACCATTGGATTCGTGAAGTCGCGAGTTTCGATCTCCTGAGTGTAAAGAGGAGATCACGTGGAGATTTTTATGGGTGAAGAATTCCCGATAGGGAATTAGAAGAGCCTTAGAGTTCTTCGGGCTGTGAAAGAGGAAAGATTTTGTGAGTTGATGTGAACCTTCCGACCTGTCCACATCACCGACTCCTGTGGCCCCACATTGTTTACTGATATTGCATATCGTGATTTCCCGATTCCTGTTGCTATGTTTACGGAGTTTCAACCCATGAAACCCCGATATGCGAATTCACATGGAAATCTGACGACCCTTGTGGCTCGGATCTACGGTCTTGCCCCTCCTAAACTTTGAACCCTTCGGGAATACTCCGTTGTATCTCCTCTGCTCCTCCGTGAGATCTGACAGATCACGGGATGTCACGAATCCTCCTTGGAGAATACCGACTATCCGTTCCTCCTGATGAAATCTATGAAATGAATAAGTGTTCCTCCATGGAACTTGTCTACTTGCATGCAAAACTGCGATGCTTCTTAAACACTTCATGCACAAGCTCCCTGCGATTCTCTTGATGATTCCTCAAAGGTCCTATACCTCCTGAGATTTCTTGTGACTCCGATTCTTTAAAGAAGACACTTGCATSCACTCCTTGTGGCAACCTTCAGACACTTCCAAGTGGTGAACTTCCTTCAACCCTGCGCACACCTACAGCAGCAGTCTCTAAGCACTTCACTCAGGTTCACAACCTTGATATTTAACTCGGTCTGTGCACTCCTTGCATGGCTCCTGTCCCTATCTGCACCTTAGAGTGAATGAGGACAAAATCTACCTCTATCTGAACCCTCTGTCAGTGCACTCCTTATGGACAATTCGACTGCAGTCCTTGCAGGAATCCTTGTTTAGGTAGAGAAACAATTGAAACTCATTCCAACTTCCTTTCAGACTTCAAATTCAAACATGAAATCACATACACAGCATATAAAGCAAATGTATAACAAGAAGCAAACATTCATGAGCATATCATTCAACATTAATTCATAGAGGAAACACAAAAACCATGAATTTGAATCAAACTCTTCTATTAATTCAAATATCTGTACATGGGTGTTCTTACATAGCTCTCTGCATGCTCTTCTCTCTATGCTCATTACTAATTTTACAATACACAATGAGGGTGTCTATATCCTGTTTCCCTCTTGCACTCTCAAACAGTCTAATCTAGAATTAAATTCTATCTACCTGCATTAACTACTATAAATGCCTTCTATCTACTAAGGACGAGAGTGAATCGCTCAAGGTCTGATTACATTATACAAGTGCGCCTCTTCTTAATGACTTCATTTAATATCACACAACAACTTCAAGGTGTTTTCAAAATTTGTGCTGGCTTGTCTAGCTGTTCGATTGCTTCCGCGCTGGCTCGCTTGATGTTGGCGATGCTCCTGCATCATCGAGACAAAAAAAAATGTTGAAACATGATATATATTGCTATGATCACAACGAAAAGAGGAGTCCAATGGGTTAGGTATCAAATAAGGGTGCAGGCATGCCCCATACTTTTGTTTTTTTTTTACTCTTGCAGAGTTATACTCCAAGTTGAATAATACTAAAGTGGTGAAATTCCGAAATTATTAACAAGAAGAAATATGTAGTAATTTCGCATCCGAATGCAGAGGAAAAGGTTTCATGGCAGTAGATCTTGTTTTTTCCTGTTGTGTTCTATTTCTTTCCCAAGGGTTGGGGTTTTCGGGGTGCCTACATATAAGGGTTTCCTTGTGCTATATATATCTAATATAAATGCAGGTTCAAACAATATTACTCCGCCCAAATCTTAGGGAACCAACTAAGGAGGCTATACCATACTACATGATTACCCAGGCACTGGAGAGTATCTTCCTAAGTTATTGTTGGATTAATGAGAGGGGGGTGAATCAGTAATAGAGAAATCTAATCATTTTTAACCATATAATGCAAGTTTTATATCAATGTAGCATTATCATCCACATACACAATAAAAAAATTAACAATCATACACATACACAGTACAACAATGTTTTTACATGGAAACCCAAAGAGGGAGAAAACCAAGGAATGTTTTTTCTTATATGTCTTGAAGAATTACATTCATTCGAAGCACCAAATTCCTTTTTTTTCTAGCTACAACTAGAAGGAGGCTCCAATCCCCTACTTTCTCAGGCTGCAACTTGAGGGAAGCTCCAAACCCCAAATTCTCTGGCTATAGATAGAAGGAGGCTACAACCCCCTATGTTCTCCGGCTACAACCGGAAGGTGACTACAACCACCTGTCCTTGCCCCATACAATCGCCCTAATGTATAAGTAGAATGATGGAACCATTGTCACACTATTAATATGAGATATAATGCTATAAACCTGTACCAATAAACCTGCACCAAACAACCTGTACCAATAACCTAAACCATGCATCAACCATGCATCAACCTGTACCTCAACTTGTAATCAACCTGTACCATAAACAAGTGCATCAACCATGCACCAACCTGTACCACATAGTCTGTAATCAACTTGTACCATAAAAAAGTGCATAAACCATGCACCAACTTGTACCTCAACCTGCAAACCTTCCTTAACTTTAATACCAAGAGACTACATTTTCATCAAACTTTACTTTAGTCTCACATGACTAGTTTTGGATTAGTCAACAACCCTAACTTGAAATAATCATAACTATGTACCTGTAATGAATAAATATATTAAAATAATACACAATGTTCTTCAGTGTGTTTTATGCAATTCCTCCAGGTTTCACTACTTGGAACCTCTCAGAAAAGGAGTTATAGAAAAAATGAAATACCTTGTTGAATTTTGGCTTATTTGAGGGATTGAACTTGTAGAGCATGCCTTGCATGAAATATTTGTTGTATGGATATGAAAATTTTACACAGAATACTAAAGATTGTACTCTAACCAACACATTTTGTCTTACTAAATTTGGATCTATTATGAAGAATTTATGACGTTTTTACCTAAAACACCTATTTTAGACTAGTTTTAGGACTAGCCACAAACCCTATTTTCCACAGAGTGTAACTCCAAAAATACAACGAACCATGAGATGAAATTTGTATCATAGCTACTTGGATATGTTTCTTCAATGAAATCCCAATTTCATGGTCTGAATCATTCTAGAAAAAAAATTATTTTGAAAATGGTGAGATGACCTATAAATATCATACCTTAGAAAGCATCATCAAAAGAATTTATCCTCCCTTGAATTTCGACCTTCTTTACTTTACCTTCCCTCTAAAATTTGTCTTAGATATCCTTTGGTTACCTCAGTCACCTATAGATATTCAATATGCTCAAGTGTGATTAAAATGAGAGAGCCTTTCCTCTTATTTATACTCTGCAAGTAGCTTCCTTAGAAGCATCTTCTAGGCCACTTTTTACACATAACCACTTTGTCCACATAGTCACCTATGTCCAACTTTGTCCAATTTTCCACTTGTCCTTGTATCCAGTAGCCACTTGACCACTTAAACCATTTTCATCATTTTAGTTTTAACCTTCTTATAACCACTTTCCATAATTAGAAAGTTCTCTATTTACTTTATTATTTAAATAATCCTCCTTGACTTTGTCACTTCACTTTATTATTTAAATAATCATATTTGACTTTGTCACTTCACTTTATTATTTAAATAATCATCTTTGACTTTGTCACTTCACTTTATTATTTAAATAATTTCTTCTTTGCAATCACTTTGACTTCTTTGACCTTTTGGGGTTTCAAGCCAATGATATGAGGGTCCTTCAACTTCGTAAGGCCATAAGTCTCAAACCGTGAGGAGTTATGTGACGTTCCACATACCACCGAAAATGGCATGACATGTACTATCCATCTAGAACAGTCCTACCTACAAATATATAAAAAATTATAGCATTATACATTAAATAAACTTGGGTCCATTATCCAAACTTTTTTGTTACTGGAATTCACTATTGAACTTTCTTCAAGGGTTGGCATCAATGAAAACCAACCCAATTAATCAACAATATCCCCCTTTGGGATTGATGGAAACACTCTAATGCAACACTGAAATAATATCACTCATGCTCCCCCTGGAACCATGCTTGCATATCTATGACCAATGCTCCCCCCAGAACCATGCCTCTATCCTTTGCATCTGATAAACATCTCTCCTTTTGTCATCAATGGAAAAATTATCTTTCCATTTGAGGCTTCTCCTCCTAACTGACTCGTCTGATCTCCCAATCTGAACCTTTCTCTTTATGGTGCTTCTTCCTGTACATCTACGACATATAATATAAGCATTCAAAAACATTAATTCTAGAGTAGAAATAATTTCGAGTCTCTGGCGAAGATACTCAAAGGATTCTTTTGGAAGCAGTTTTGTAAATATGTATTCCACTTGTTCTTTTGTGCCCACATATTCAACTTTGATGTTCTTTTCTGCAACCTGTTCCTGTAGAAAGTGATACTTGATTGGAATGTGCTTCATCTTGGAGTGCATCACCAGGTTCTTTGAGATACTTATGGCACTTGCATTATCACAATAGATTGGAATGGGCTCATCATACTCAACCTATATATCTATCATAGTTTATTTCATCCATAGAACCTGTGTACAACATGTTGTTGCTGCAATATACTCTGCCTCGGCTGTAGATAAAGACACTGATGTTTTTTTCTTGCTTATCCATGATAATAAACACTCACCCAAGTATAACACTGCTCCAATGGTGCTTCATCGGTCATCAATGCAACCTACCCAATCTGCATCTGTGTAGGCAATAAGTGATAGATCCTTTCCTTTTGGATACCATAATCCAAACTCTTATGTTCCTTTGAGATATATGAAAATCCTCTTCACTGCTAATACATGTAATTCCTTTGGTTTTGCTTGAAATCATGCCACTTGTCCAACTACATGCATTACATCTGGTTTGGATGTTGTCACATATAGTAGGCTACCAATCATTGACCTGTATTGCCTTTGATTTGTAGACTTTGAATCACCATCTTTTCTCAACATGCAACTACTTTGCATGGGAGTGATAAATGGTTTGCATTCCAAACCTCTTTAGCATTTATTTGATATACTTGGTTGCTTTGATGTATCTAAAGACCCAGAAAGAAGGATAGTTCTCCAAGTAATGATATTTCAAATTCATTCTGCATGTCCTTTGCAAATTTCTGGCTTAACCTGTAATCAGTACTTCCAAAAATAATATCATCAACATAAAATTAAATTAATAAAACATTATCTTGAGTTATCTTGATGTAGAGGTTGTTGTCTGCACTTCCTTTTCTGAACCCTACCTACTGTAGATGTTTCTCTAGTCTAGAGTACCATGCTCTAGGAGCCTGTTTTAGACCACACAAGGCCTTATTTAATTTACACACATAATATGCATTCTCTGACAATTGAAATCCTTTTGGTTGTTCAATGTAGACTTCTTCTTCAAGTTCCCCATTCAAGAAAGATGATTTTATGTCCATTTGATACACTTTAATATTTTTGGAGCATGCATAAGATAAAAGCAATCGGATTGCTTCCATTCTAGAAACTGGGGAAAATGTCTCTTCAAATTCGATTCCTTCAACCTTTCCATATCCTTTACATACCAATCTAGATTTATTCCTTGTAACCTATCCATTTTCATTCAATTTATTCCTGTATACCCACTTTGTGTTGAGCACATTCTTATCCTTTAGTCCTAGAACCAATTCCCAAGTGTCATTTTTCTCTATTTGATCCAATTCTTCATTCATGGCCTTATTCCAAAATTCATCCTTGTTGGCTTCTTCAAAACATGTTGGTTCAATCGTAGATGAGAGTGCTAGGTGCATTTGTTCTGGTGAACAAATTCTTCTTCTAGTCTTAACTCCATATTTGTTTCCGATAATCCGATCTGAAGGATGATTCTTTTGTACTCATCTGCTAGGTGTCTTTGGAGGCACTTGATGAACTTGCTCTTCTACTTCTTTTGGATCCTCTTCATCTTCCCCTTCTACTTCTTTTTCATCTTCTACTTCTTCTTCATAAAGTTGTTCCATTGATTCATTTTCTTCTTCCTTTAATTCTTGTCTACTTATTTCATCAATTTTTATGTTGATGATTTCTACAAATTTGTTCAATCTAAGGTTGTAACATTTATATGCTTTCCTTGTAATTGAGTAACCAACAAGTACTCATTTTTCCACACGAGAGTCAAACTTTCCCATTTTGCCATCCTCTCTTTTGATGTAGAATTTGCTTCCAAAAACTCTGAAGTGCTTCACATTTGTTGGTCTTCCTTTCCATAGATTGTAGGGATTTTTGTTAGTGTTGTTTTTCAGAATTCTCTGTTTTTAATGTGAACTGTTGTATGCACTTCCTGTGTCCAAAAGATATATGTCAAATTGGAATCCATTAGCATTGTTCAAGCAATTTCGTGTACTGTCACATTCTTTCTTTCAACAACTCCATTATGTTGAGGTGTCCTAGCAGCAGAGGATTGCCTTTTTATTTCATGCCTGCTTCAGTAGTCCATAAATTTCTTTGAAGTGAACTCTCCTCCATTATCAGATCTCAGGAATTTATTTTGAATCCATTTCATTTTCAACCATTTCCTTGTAGACCTTGAAGTTTTCAAAAGCTTCTAACTTATTCCTGAGAAAGAAAACTGTTGTCATTCTTGTATCATCATCAACTAATAGCATAAAGTATTTCTCACCTTTTAAAACCTTTGTTGTAGTTGGTCCAACTAGATCAGTATGCACAATTTCCAGTGGTCTTGTTGTTGAATATTCTTTTGATTTAAATCTGGTCTTTGTTTGCTTTCCTTGTTGACAATGCTTGCATAAAGTGTTGGTTGGTTTCATGATCTACGACATTTCTATAACTCCTTCCCTTTTTTTGACTTTGAAAAGGTTATAAAAATGTATGTGACCCATTCTTCTGTGCCATAGCCAACTTTCATCTTCCTTTACTAGGAAACACTTTTCATTTCCAATTTCACTTAATACATATATGTTTCTTGAAGTTCTTGCAGTTGTTGGAATCAATTTTCCTGAACCTTCTTTTCTTATCTCACACTTTTGTGAATAGAAAGTAACTTTATGAACTTGGTCACACATTTGAATGAAACTTAGAATATTATGTTTCATATCTTCTACTAGTAGAACCTTTTCTTCCTTGGTATTCTTGTTCCCAATTCTGACTGTGCCTTTTCCAATGAGTTTAGCTGAATCATCATTTGTGAAGGAGACTAATCCATATATTTCCTTTATTAATGTAAGAAACATGTCTCTATCACCTGTCATGTGTTTTGAACAATGACTGTCAACATACCAACCACGTTTCTTTTGCTTATCTTGTAGAGCGAGTGTGCATTCTTCATTGCTATACTTATTCTTCTTTCTTATCCATGTCCTTTTCTGAGGTTCCTGTGTATGACTATTGTTGTTCTGTTGTGGTTCTCTAGGAGGGACTATCATTCTACATTCTTTGTCCATGTGTCCAAAGTTGTTACATTTGTAGAATTCCAATTCAATGCTCAAATATTCAAACTTGTTGTAACTTCTTGTGTGTGTTTCACTAGTCATTATTGGATAACCCTTTTTTGTATGATTTTCAAAGTTTTTTATGTTCCTATTGTTAGCTCTACAATTCACAAATTTATGTCCAAAATTATTGCATGCATAACATAAGCCAAAAAATATAGTTTGGTACTTGGGAGTTGAAGATCTTCTGAAAGAAGGTACTCTTCTAAATCCTTCTTCTTTCTGAGGCCTATCTATTTATGTTGGTCATTGTTTCTGAAATCTGAATCTCCTTGGTGGAGGAGTGTCCCTGTAATTTTCTTTGTAGACATTCCTATTACCTTTGATTGTTTTTGCATAATTTTTTGGATATGTTTCTTGTTCTGTTGTTATGGAGCTTGATCCCTTTTCTTTCTGATTTTATTGAAGTCTGGACTTGTCATGATGAGGTTTTTGACCCTTGATAATGTCTTTCAAAACTTTTGAGTTGTTCTGCATATTTTTCTTTTGAAGATCCTTTCTTAATGTGATAATTTTTTCTTCCAAATTTCTAATGATCTTGTCTCTTCCTTCTAGATTTTCTTTGAGTGCTTCTTCAATTCTTTTATCTTCTTCAATTTGAACCTTCAAATTTGTGATCATTTGTTCTAGTTCCTGAGTGTCTTCTTTCTTGTCTAGTTCAACTTGTACTTTCTTGTTTTTCTTGTTTTCTCTTCTGATAACTTCTATGGCACACAATAATTCTTCTCGGTAGTCAACTTCTGCCTCTTCACATTCTTCTTTGGCCTCTTCATATTCTTCTTTAGAGTCTTATTTATCAGTCTTATACTGCCATGAATAGAACTATTTATATCTCACTGCCACTAACTTCATCTTCATTTGATGATGATATGTCTTCTTTGGTGCATAATTGTTTCTTGAAAACTTTATTTGTGGTTCTTTGCCTTTATATGTTTGTTTTCTATTTGAGTAACCTTCATCATTTCTCTTTTTCTTATGAAGAAATTTGTTAGAAAAATGACCAATACCATCTGTTATCACCCTGTAATTTCCTAGGCCGAGGAGGAAATCGGCAGTGGTAACCACAAAACTGCTTTGAGTCAGGGATATAGACCTCCAATACTCAAAGAGGGATATCTCTATCAAATTTATATTTATTTGGAATAGGATATTAGGCTAGCTATGCAAAACATGGGTTTGTTTATGGATTTTTAATTGGTTTGGTTGAGACATGGAAAAGGACCATTGGGAAAAATGGAGTCAAATATTAAAGATGATTTGATAAATAAATAACATAGACATATGTAACCAGGAAATACAATCACATCCATGGATCCTTATAATTTGTGAGATGGAGAGAGGAGCATATCAAGGATCATTTCAAATGCAGAGAAGATCTTATCTGAATTCTACATTCAATCTTTGGAAGAAAAGATAAAGATTGTTTTTAAGCCAGATCAGGGTGTCCAAGAAAAATCCTAAGCATATTCTTCTTATAATCAATGAGAAAAGAAAAACAATATGAGAAACAAGAGAATGAAAATTTACATCAAGAAAACTTCAGCACAGAAAAATGACACAAGAATCTAGAAATAAAGTGTCTTTGTATTCATCTATTACAGTCACTTATAGCCTTTGAGCAATTTTACAATAGGAGATGACATTTCCATGCCATATTTCCATTCAGGTCCCCCCAAGTTGAAAACATTTCTTTATTAAAGTCATAGGCTTTATAGCCTTTACAAAACAAGTTCAAAATCCTATAAAACCGGATCTGATATACTAAAAATAAAACAAGATCAAAATAAATTGGTGTGTAGTATCTAGTCCTGATTTAAGGGTCAAGCCCTTATCAGCTAAGTCTTCAACAATATTTGATCTCCTCAGTAGTCTTCATAAATAAGTAGAACACTTTCAAATTCCTTCATTGACAGTTGAGCAATTTTGGCCCGAAATAGAAGGGCTACTTAGTCTCCTTGCCTTATCATGTGTCTCAAAAACTGGAAAAGGATGATGATCTCTATCACTTTAATTTTTCGCTTTCCTTAAAAACTATTCCCACATGATCTAGAACCAAAAATCATTAAACTGAGAAAAAAATGAGTATTATGCCAGTTCCTTCACTTTTTCTGGCTTAGAAGTGTAAAATCGTGGGGGTAAGTTGTTGAAAGAGGATCTTTCGGCAGCTAACAATTCCTTTTGAGACCTGTGCAAGCTGTCGAAACCACAGGCTTTGAAAATTTTCATCAAAAATTCAAAATTGAAATTCCTTTAGTTTCTTGAACTTCAAGGTTAATCATTCAAGTTCTCTACAGCCTCTGCTAGATTTTCCAGGCCCGAATGAGCTATAGGTTTTTCATCTTTGAGCCTTATTTTCACCTTCAAACATCTAGCTACTTTTTGCAACTTCTTGTTTTCTTTAAGCAACCTTTTGTTTTTCTTTTCCAATTTAACATGCATTTTAGCTAGTCTTTGAAAACAATCTCTTACCTCTGATGATGTCCTCGTGATGGTCTCATTTTGGGATTTGACCACCTTTTCTAGTAACTTTAGCTCCATGACTTCTTCCTCAATATTTTTGATCTTCTTTGATGCTGGCTTACTGTGTTTTCTTGTTGATGCTTCAAGGATCTCCAAATATTGAGCTTAAGGTGAGAAAGGTGCTTCTTCAGGAGTTTGAAAATTAGGGGATTCATGCTCAAAACTTTGGACTACAGGTGTTGTTTCTTCAGGGGATGCTTTCTCAGGCATCTCTTCTTCCAGAAACTCTACCTCCTCCTCTAAATCTATATAAGGTAGATTCAAGACATTTTTACCAGAGGCACTAGTTTTCCCTCTTGTAGCTTGGCGAAAATCAAGCATATTTTTGGCTCTCTTCGACTTAGAAGAAGAGCCTGGCTCATCTACAATTACTGGGGAAATGGATCTTCTTTTCCTTTTACTACTCTATGGTGTTGAATATTTAGTGGATGAAGTCTTATTTTTGTCCTTAGGCTGAGGTTTTGGTTCAAATTCACCCCAGAAAATAAGATGCTCCCAATTTTTATCCCTCCTCTGCAATTCTTCAAGCACTATTAGTTTGAAAAGGCTATGATGGAAAATCCTACCCTGCACCTTTCTAGGTTTGGCCTAGACTTGGTGTGTCATTTTTGTCAAACCTCTATGAAGGTAGAAGACTAGATTCAAAGGACATATACATGTGAAATGGTTCATGAGCTTGAAATAGTAGAATGTTACTCTACCATATCTTCCTTCACATGTAATATATACCTGGATTTCTTTGAGAAAGTGTTGTCACTTTTCCTCCAAGTAGGATTTAGGGATATCTTTCTTCCAAATAATACATTTGTGTTTAGTCTTGAGATAATACATGAACTCGATGTCTTTAGTAATGGTAGATTTAAACCATCTTTCACCAGTCCTAAGTATCTATATCACTGCTGCAACAATGGCTTCATTAACCTATAATTCAATTGTTCCCACCTTGGCCTTAGCTCCATCAAAGGTTAATGAAAATGCCTCAACCACTCCTTGGTGAAAACCTTGTAGTTTTTGTAACACCCTGTTTCCCCCAGATTGTAAATATAACTGAACTGGCCAAGGACTATGGAAAAACTCATAAGTATGAATATGTGTTGTAAATGGACCTGCAGGAAGAGGTCAATGAATGTAAATGATATTTTGAATTTATTGCAGAATTGTTGAGAGGGGATGTGCAGAAAAGAGACCACGATGATGGTGGAGGGAACCTTGAAAAAGGGGCGTTAACTTCCACCAATAATTAAATACCGTATTTGGACTCCACTGGCCCGGAGAACCAAAAGTGGCTCACTAGCCCTGAAATAAATTCCTTGCAGGCTGGTAGGTTGATGGCTTGATGAGGGATGGGGAGGTGAACTGCCTATCCGTAGAGCCATCATGACTGACCAGCGCGAGGGTAATCGTGCCACACGCAACCTCACGAGAGGATAAGGCGTATGGCAGAAGTGATTGAAGGGGGCAGACGTGAGGGGAACTCTGGCAAGTTCTATGCAGAGTGAGTGACCACAGAGAGGAGAGGATTGCAACCTTCACTCCTGGGCACTGGCAGATAGAGAGACGCAGGTCTCAGGACATTGTGGTCTCAGCTCGGGGGTGGCTAGTGGTAAATCCATTAGGAGTCACTACGCCTACGGTTGGGTGGAAACAAGCACCCCTCTCAGCAGTTGCTTCCATTGCTGAAGTTATTTCTGATAAGTGTTTTGCTTATACTGCATTTTAAAATTTATATGTTGTCACATATGTTCATGGACTTGTGGAATTGTAAAGGTTTCCTATGAAGGAATTGTCTGTACAACAATTGTTGATATGGAGTAGATGTTATCTCATAGAACTTGTGAAATTGTAAATGATTTTAGCATGAGAATGACCTTGTAGTGCTTGATATGAATGAGTTGATATATGCTTAACACCGAGGAAATCGTGCTCGAATTACGTTGATAAATGAATCTAATCATGCCCACCCATTCTCGGGAAGCTGTCTCCATTTATCTGCTTCAGGGAATGCCTCGGTAGGGATCTCTTCACAGACATTTCCTCCTTGGAAAGGTTCACTAAGAACCCAGAACAAGGACTCGAATGCACAGGCCTTATTAACCCTGCATGAGGAGGAACGATTCTATTAAGGTTCCAAGATAGTAGAGTTGTGAGGAACGACAAGTCGACGGACGAGATCTCATCGGAGGAACTATAGTCATTCACGACCATTAGATTGACGAAAGTAACACAGCCGTTACATACCTTTCCCCTTTTCCCTCTATCATCGTGAGCAACGAGAAATTGTGATCGTAAATCCCAAGACCCAAAAGAACGAATCTAGACCGTTAGATCTCGGTCCAATTACCCGTCAGTCGTTGGATCTGGAGAAGCTACGCAGGGTTTAAGCGCAGGGGTAGGCATGCGAGGAAATGAT
>JASDQU010736681.1:188111-205415 GCA_032191745.1 Picea mariana | reverse complement strand
TTCAACAACCATTGGTTTCCATTGTGTTGCTTTATTTTTACCTTTCCCATTCCAACAATTTTGCATGGTGCATCATCACCCAAATGAACCTGTCCATAATCACCTTGAACATAATCTAGAAAATGTTTCCTATGGGGTGTCACATGAAATGAAGACCCTGAATCTACTACCCAAGACTCAGAAATATTATCTACAAAAAGAATCAAAGCATCTTGTAACACATCACATGTTACAGTGGCTTCCTGATTTCTCTCCTGTTGTCCATCTCTTTGTTTCTTTGGAGCTCTATAGTCTTTCTTCAGATGCCCTTTCTTCCCACAATTCCAACACTCTATCTTTCCAAGTCTAGATTTGGATCTTCCCTTCCTAGAATTCCCATGGTTCCCTGAACCCTTTCCTCTAAACTTTTGTCTTCCCCTGTTCTCCATGTTCAATGCATTACCTGATGTCTCACCTATGATTTTCCGTCACATTTCCTCACTAAGGATAACACCAACAACATCATCAAATTTTAAAGTATTTGAACTAGAGACAAAGTTACTTACCGCCATGACCAAGCCATTACATCTTTCTGGAAATAAGAACAATATTAGAAGAGCCCTAACCTCATCATCAAAGTCCACTTTTACAGAACTTAGTTGATTAGTAACCGTATTAAATTCATTTAAATGATCTGCAAAAGACCCACCTTCCGACATCTTCATATTAAATAATCTCTTCACTAGAAATACGTTATTGGACACCGAGGCTTTTTCATACAATTTGGCCAACGCGTCCATCAAACCCTTCGTTGTCTTTTCTTTCGAGATATTGAAAGCCATCGATGCTTCCAGGCTCAGCCGTATCGTTCCTAGAGCCTTTCTGTCAAGAATCTCCCATTCTTCGTCCTTCATGGCCGCCAGCTTCTTTGCTACTCCACTCAATGGTAGGAATAGATCTTTCTAATATAAATAATCTTCCATCTGCATCTTCCATAACTAGTAGTTTTGGCCATTAAATTTCTCGACCCTAAACATTCCATCTTCCGACATTGCTCCCACTCGAACCAAGAACCCTCTTTTCCTACGAGTTACTTTACACTCTGATACCAGTTGTTATAAAAATAGGACTACATAGCAATAAAATAAAACAAATGCNTAGGAATACATAGCAATAAAATAAAACAAATGCGGAAACAAAACACAGAAGATACACAATACAAGAGAGACACAGATTTACATGGTTCACCCAGTGTGGGCTACGTCCACCAGAGAAATTGCTAGGTCCTTTCTTTATTATTATCCAGCAAAATGAATGGATACAACCTAAAACAAAAACCACTGTAACTTCCTCTTCTTTCTCTCACAGTCTCCTCTCTCAGAATACAACACTCAGCAACATACATAGCTGCAATACATTTCCCTCATAAAAGAGGGTTTCATTCTAGGGAAAAAACCCTAACATAATCTCTATTGTTAGATCTGTGACCTTATAATGAACGGTCTAGATTTACAATGAAATTACAATATACTTTTACAAGGCAATTTTTTCTTCGGGGGTTTCGCCCCCGAACCCCTGCTGGGGGCCCGCTTGCCCCCAGACCCCCCAGCCGGGGGGATAGCCCCCCTGGACCCCCCAGAGGGGGAACCCGTCTACACTCCCCCGCGTGGAAGAGTGTACATACTTCTGGGGTGTAAATACTTCATGGGGTATAAACACGATTGAAAGTAAAAGACCTCTAAATCAAGAAGATAATCAGGATCCACAAACAACATCCAGGGCTTCAACAACAGGCCAAACTGGAAGTCTCAGAGTGTTGTATTTGTAGTTAGCACCTATAGAAATCAATCCCCAGCAATTATGTCACTCAGAGAACTACTCACAGGCTTGAAAACTCACTTCTTCAATCCTGCTCCAAGATAACCAGGTACACCAACCAAAAGGGATGGGGAAACATGTTTCGAAAAGGTGGAATGGTTGTCTCAAGGATAACAGAATGTATGAGTGAAATGGTCATGGAGTCATTGAATGGATAACTGAGTGTTTTGGGATCACTGTGAAATATTTCTCCAAATGATGGCCAGCCTGATGGTTTTTCCCTTCCACCCCTTCTGTTTGTCCCAAAAAACTCCATGAGAGTGAGGCCCCTCAGCTAAGTTTCCCCACGATATCAATGTGTGTCCCCAACTTGACACTTTTCATATCGAAAGTTACTTTTATCCACTTGTCCCCAACTTTAGAACTTAGGATAAAATTATCCATACTTTATGTTTTGGGAAATATTAATATAATATTACCTTAACTTTTGGCCCTCCCTTTCCCTAACTAGTGAAGTTCAGTCCCCCATCTCTTTATCATGGTCAATCTGTGAGTAGTGATGTATTTTATATTAATCATGAGTTCATGTACAAAATAGGCACATTCACCCTTTAACATCTAAGCACGCTGGCCTAATTCCAAGACATAAGCATTCTGGCTTATACTACTGGCTCACCAGCCTATAATGCATATTATATACACAAAGGTTCGCTGACCTTAATATTGCGCACACTCAGTTATTGGGCACTGTATCCTCTGCCTCTAAGGTTGCGCACACCTTAGTTATTGCAGACGGTATTCAGAAATGTGTAGATTACATCCCTTTACTACACGGTATATGCACACACCATGCCATGATAGGTGTATTACAAAATGATGTCTAAAAAACTCACCAGCTTAAATATACTTGTATTATATTTACATTTGGGTTTGACTGAGGGATATTACAATCCCCTCCCCTTATTTATGCACTGTCCTCAATGCATCATGTACTCATCTAAAACAAAATTCTCAAAATTCTTCAAAAAGATGTGGGTATTATGTCTGCATTGCGTCGTCATTCTACCAAGTAGCATCTTCAGGTCCGTACTAGGTCCATTGGACCTTTACAATCCCTATGTCTTAATTACATAGTTGTTTGATTTTTCGATCTAGGATGTGCACCGAATGCACTTGGAAATCACCTTCTTGCTCCATCTGGATAACATCCCAATCAATAACATGATTAGCATCGAGTATATATTTCTTTAGAAATGATACATGGAAGGCATTATGAATAGACATATATGCAGGCAAAGCAATCATATCAGCAACTGGACCAATCCTCTCTAGGACTTCAAATGGTCCACAAAATTTGGCTGCTAACTTGGCGCAGCTTCCCAACTTCAGAGAACTCCTGTTAGCTTTTACTTCCAGGAAAACATGATCACCCACTTTGAATTCTCTATGGGTTCTTTTTTTATCCACATAACTTTTCTATCTGTCTTGGGCAGTTTTCAAATTCTTCTTAATTTTTTTAACATCTGGTCCTCCATCTCCTTGAGCAACTGTGGCCCAACTACTGTTCTATCAGTGGGGTTATCCTAGCTTACTGGAGTATTGCACCTTCTGCCGTAAAGTGCTTCAAATGGGCTCATTTTCAATGATGCCTGATACCCATTGTTATAAGTGAATTCTACCAAATGTAAGTAGTCTTCCCATTTTGATGGTTTGTCCATCACATACATTCTCAACATATCTTCTATCACCCTATTCACTCTTTTTGTCTGTCCATCAGACTCAAGATGGTAAGCTGTACTAAAGTTTAGATTCGATCCAAATCCTTTGAACAATCCTTTCCAAAAATTTGAGGTGAATTTCGAGTCTCTGTTAGATACAATCATTTTAGGAATTTTGTGCAATCATGCCACTTCCCTCATGAAAATATCAACGACATCTGCTGCCTTGTGAGTAGTTTTTAGTGGAATGAAATGGGAATATTTTGTAAGCTTGTCCATCACTACCATAATCAAATCATGTAGCTTTCCTGTTCTAGGAAATCTCGTAATAAAATTCATTGTCACCACTTCACACTTCCATTCAGAAATGGGCAAAGGTTGCAGCAATCCTGATGGGTGCCTATGCTCTGTTTTAACTTTCTAGCATTCCATACACCTAGCAATGTATTCTGCAATTTCTCTCTTCATACCTGGCCAAAATTACTGGCTCTTGATCATTGTTATGGTTTTCTGATATCCGGGGTGCCCTACATAAAGAGAATTATGCATCTCATGCAAAATTATATGTTTCAAGTCCTGGACATTTGGTACAAAAATTATGTTCTTATGCAGCAGTATTCCATCTACTCCCAACTTATAAATATCCATCTTCTGTGGTGTCTTACCTTGTTGTAGCTTTGCCACCAATTCTTTGTACTGCAGATCTGTATTTGCAGCCTCCAAAATTTTTATTTTAACATCAGTCTGATACATGTTGATGGTTGTAGCATGAAGCTCATGCACCCTCCTACTGAGTGCATCCACCAGTTTATTTTTTTTCCCTTTGATATGCCTTATATCAAATTCATATTCTCTTAGAAATTCTAACCATCTACTTTGTCTAGCATTTAGATTTGGCTGATCAAATAAATATTTCAAACCATTGTGGTCTGTTCTTAGCTCAAACCTCTTTCCCATGAGGTAGTGTCTCCATTTCCTTCAGGCATGCACTATGGATTCCAACTCCAAATCATGAGTGGCATAGTTTATTTCATGCTCCTTCAACTTCCTTGATTCATAACATATCACAAATCCATTTTGACTAATGACTCCACCTAGTCCTTCATTAAATGGATTTGTGCATACAATGAAATCTTCATTTGTGTCTATGATCCTTAGTATTGGAGAACTTGTCAATAATTGTTTCAAATGTTGGAATCTCTTTTCACAATACGACGTCCACTGAAACTTCATACCTTTTCTTTGCAAAGAAGTGATTGAATGTGCTGTCTTTGAGAATACTCCAATGAATCTCCTATAGTATCCTGCAAGCCCCATTAAATATCTGACCTCTGTCACATTCCTTGGTGCTAACCATTCTCTAATGGCTTCTACCTTCTCAGTGTCCACTGCTATCCCATCTTTTGAGATGATATGCCCCAAATAATGAATTTGTTTATGATAAAATGAGCACTTGCTCAATTTGGCATACAACGTATGTTCCCTTAATATTTGCAACATCATCCTCAAATGATGTTCATGCTCTTCATATGACTTGGAATATATAAGAATGTCATCCAAAAAGACAATGATAAACTTGTCCAAATACTCTCGGAAAACACCATTCATTAAGCACATGAAAACAACTGGTGCATTTGACAATCCAAATGGTACCACTGTGAACTCATAATGACCATACCTTGTCCTGAAGGTGGTTTTTNAGCACTTGCTCAATTTGGCATACAACGTATGTTCCCTTAATATTTGCAACATCATCCTCAAATGATGTTCATGCTCTTCATATGAATTGGAATATATAAGAATGTCATCCAAAAAGACAATGATAAACTTGTCCAAATACTCTCAGAAAACACCATTCATTAAGCACATGAAAACAACTGGTGCATTTGACAATCCAAATGGTACCACTGTGAACTCATAATGACCATACCTTGTCCTGAAGGTGGTTTTTTTGATATCCTCTTCTTTAATTATTACCTAATGGTATCCCCATCTGAGATCTATCTTTGAAAATATCCTTGCATTCTTCAATTGATCAAAGAGGTCATCAATCCTCGGTAGAGGATATTTGTTCTTAACAGTCACTTTATTGAATTGTCTGAAGTCAATGCACAATATTAACGTTCCATCTTTATTTTTTTACAAACAAGACTAGGGCATCCCAAGGTGATACACTTGGGTGTATATATCCCTTCTTCAAAAGTTCTTCAAGCTGCATTTGCAACTCCTTCAATTCTAGTGTACTCATTCTGTAATGAGTCTTTGATACTGGCACTGCTCTAGACATCAAATCTATAGAGAAATCAAT
Organism: Picea mariana; assembly: GCA_032191745.1. Lineage (NCBI taxonomy): Eukaryota > Viridiplantae > Streptophyta > Pinopsida > Pinales > Pinaceae > Picea > Picea mariana. The sequence continues at coordinate 199,592 of JASDQU010736681.1, read as the reverse complement.
GTCTCTCCTTGGGGGTAGTCATGGTACTTCCTTGAATACATCTTCAAACTCTTTCAGGGCTGGATAATCCTCCAAATTTGGCACCTTGTCTCTAGGTGTCTCCTCTATATGAGCTACAAATATTTGACATCCCCTTCTATAACATTTCTTCAGTTGTAATGCTGAAATTTCTCTAACGGTTACTGCCCTGGGAATTCCTTGCACTTTCCTTTGGTTCCCTTCCTCATCTAAGCAAGTGAATTATTTTTTATGACAATCCAATAGAGCATGATCTAGGTCCAACCAATCCATCCCAATTAAATAGTCATAGGAACCTAAGGGTAAGATGTTCAAATCTGCCCTGGTATTTAGTCCATTCATGTCTATAATGAAGAACTTAACCATCTCATTAACTTTTCTTCTGGATCCTATAGCCAGTTGCACCAACTAGGATTTCCCATGCTTGCTTCTTGGCAATTGCAAACTTTCCACCATCTTAGGGTCTATATAACTATGGCTAGCTCCTGAATCAATTAAAATAGCAAGGGTTCAGTTGTTGATCATACCTTCCACTTCAATTATGTGGGACTGATACTCTTCTTGATTGTTGTCCAGGGATACATAAATCCTTGGCACATTTCTTCCCATTTCTTCTACTTTCTCAGCTCATTGTACATTGTAAACAGTCATACCTTTTTCACCTCTCTGATGACAATCTCCAAACCTATGGTCTCCTTTACAACCCCAACATTGCATAGGTGGTTTTCTTGGCCCTTAACTCCTTGTGTCAATCACTCTAGTTTCCTTATGCGTTTGTTGCCATTGTGGATTATTTTTGAAGAATGGTGGCTTAGCTCCCTTCTTCCTCTGATCCATCTTGAATTTCTTATTGTCTTCCCAAGCCCTTTGGAAAGCTGGTCTTGCTTTCAACTGGTCATATAAGCATTTAGCTCTTCTTATGGTCTCTTATAATGTCTTGGGATCATCATATTATATTTTGTCATTGATGAACAATGGAAATCCACTTAAGTACTGTTGAATCTTGATTGTCTCATCCATAATCAAAGATACATACTTCAACAGTTCCAGAAACCTTCTCTCATATTCATCTATGGTCATACTTCCAATCTTGAGTTCAAATAATTCTTTCATTTTCTTGTCATAGTATCTCTTGGTCAAGTACTTCTTGAATTCTCTCCAAGTAACACTTTTCTCGACAACGTGTTTTACCTGCACAAGTTGATCCCACCACATGGAGGCCTTTCCTTTGAGTTGATAGATAGAAATTCTACCTTCAACATAAGAAGAATAATTATGCAATTGAAAATACTTCCTCATGCCTAGCAACCATGTTTCGACACCTTCATCCTTATTGTGCTTACCATCAAATGTAGGAGGTTTTATTTTATTCATTTTTCCTTGCAACTCATCCACACCAGATCTCTTATACCTTCTGACAGGGGATATACTTGAGTTGTTTCCTACTCTCTTATGGAAATGTCTATGGGGATGATGGTGATTTCTACTAGAACTTTCTACTTCTCTCTTCTCCTCTGAAGATTTGTGACTCTCAGATCTACTTGAGTTACTCTCCTTAACCAATTTCTTCTCTATTCTATTCAAACCTTCCAAAATCTTCATGTTGAAGTCATCCTATTGCTCTTTGTATTTCATAAGCCTTTCATTATCAACTTTATGTCTTTGGATATCTTTCTTCAAATTCTTAATGGTCTCAACCATATTCATATCTTCATTCCTTTCTTCTCCATGTCTATTGGAGTTCATTCCTTCCATTCCCAAATGGACATCCATCCCTCTACTCTTCTCTTGATGACTGTAATTCTCTTATGCCTCTTCCATTCCTACGAACTCTGCACTAGTTTGTCCTGATCGAATTGTTGTTAATTATGCAAAATGTGCATCCAAAAAAACTAATCATATTAACAAATCAACAATTCATGAGAATATGCACCATTTCGGATCAACATACACATCAACATTATCACTCCCAGTTTCCTGGTGTTATCACCATGAAAATTCTAGATAAGGCCCAAGTCTCAAGAATGCTGACACGGAGTGTCTTTCGAGATACACTCGCACAAGAAGGTGGTATTTTCGAAACCAATTTTTCCAAGATGCAGTATCACATGTCCCAACATGTCAAATCCACCACTCATGGAGTGGGCAATGGCTAGTCAAATCACCCTGCTCCATTCATTCGGTACTTCAAAGCCATGTGACATTATTTGAACACCTCCATGTAATGAACTCAAAAACTAATCATTTGAAATGGATTGGTCGAGCATGGAAATCCAACGCTCTTTGTACGTAATCTGTTTACGCTTCATAAATGGATTTCTATAATTACCACTCCCCAAGTATGAAGATATATGTGTATCCATAACCATAGTAATCTTCAAGCTGCTCGACTTCCTTCTCTCTGTAAAGACACATTTTGGTATCCCCAACTTGAGATACATGGACAAAGCTAAGTCGAGTGAAAATGGTTATTCAAGCAACATGCTAGGATTTCTTGCAAATGAGGAAAGGGTCCTCACGTACCTTCTAGAAACTAAGTTCCACATAGAGCCGGTTATAGACTCATGATTGGAATTTAGGTTGAATCCCATTATAAAGGATTTATTCATCAATAGGCCAGCCGCTAAGAAGAAAAGGAGTAAGTGGCATAAGAAGGAGGAATCTACAGTTGAAGCAGCCGAAAGCATTGGAGAAAATCAACCGATATGGTTAGACTCCTCTTTAAAGGCGAAGATCGCTAAGTTGAAGTAAGTATTCAACTAAGATAAGCATGTCTCAATGAATTTTTAACAGCTTGTAGTGGAGTTAGAAGTATAAGATATGATAGGCTTGTTCTTCAACGGTCCTTTCTACAACAAGCGAACTGTTGTCATCACCCTTTTGTAATTTTTTGATTAATATGATTATATAAATACATAAACAGATTTTAGACTGTTTTATTACAATTTCTATCTGGCGATGTTATGACTCTTGTTTTCTTTTATAATAAGTTTTTCTTGTAATCTTATATTTTATTTTTATCTATCTAAATCGGAAGAAATTAAAATTCAGAATTCTTTTTAATTAATTCTTCAATGCGGTTATGTGTTTATGTTTCTTTTATTATTATGCAATTTAAACTCAGACTCCTCACCTTCCAAGCGACTTCACGTGCATTAACTCACCTTGTTCATTTATATTATCGTGCATAACAATATTACAAGGCAAACGCTTTTATACGCACCTAAATCTACTATGCATTTCTTCTTCATCGTACTGACTACTTACACACACTACTTTGGCATTGTGCACCAATATCTACTACGCACGGTTTCGATACTACACACTGATATTTCGCATGCATTTTTGTCCTGTGCATGCCCCATGTCAAGTTTAACATAGTACTTTGTGCTCAAATATCTATGCATAATACTGAATACACTATCGTGAAACAACTTATACTCATACTTATGTGCATACCAAAAAAACTCCTCTGCGTTAATGATCCAAAATGGATTCAAAGAAGGTTAAGACAACTCAGAACACATAGAAGCAAATCAGAACACTCAGAATGGCTTTAGCAGGCAACAAAAGGGAAAAAATCAAAGTTCCTAAAACTCAGTTAAAATGACATAATCATGAAGAGCGCATCGCAAGCTTTCTAACGGTGTAAACGACTCGTCAAACGAAGTTACAGATCAAAAGTTATAAGCGGTCAAAGTTCAGTCAAACTTGGTCAAAAAAGAAAAAGTCAAAGAGACACGTGGCACCATTGCAACGGTGACAAGTGGCACATATGAGTTCACAAGATGATGTGGCATTGCAGACACATGGGCATGTTCGGTGATGACACATGTCAACTTCATAGGAAAATCATATTGTGACAAGTGGCAATTTTGGTGGACCAGTTATATGGTGCCACATGGCTCAGTCATGGGATGCCATGTGGCACCCCTCCAATGGTTGGAATGTGCAAAAGTTTATTTGAATCCCCAAGAGTCGACCTTGTGACCTCTAAGTAGCCCTAAGGCCCCACGCATCATCGCTAACCACTACACCACACCTTGATCCTTGTTTGTCATATGGTTCAATTATTATTTAACTGCAAAGTTTGTGCTAATGGGCCAAAAAAGGGGCTAGGCCTTTGCCCAGCCCCTAGTTACGTATTGTACCACATGACCATAATCTTCCACCCGCCTGGGGGCTTAACTCAACCGCCTCTAAATTTAGCCTTTCCTCCATTTTCACCGCCAATTTAAACCACCACTAAACCAATGATAGAATCTTCACCATAAGTTGAAACCACTTGGAAAAATGGGAGGCCCATGGGATTGGACCCCGAGACCTCCGCCAACTAAATTCTTAACTTAGCCTCCACTAACCACTCCAACAAAAACCACATTTATTACATAACTGCCGCCAAATTGTATAAGAAGAGATTTCCGCCAATGCATTTAGACACACGAGAGCACAAAGAAGGGGTTGGCTAAGTGCATCCATACAATATGGATTTAGGCACATTTTTCAATATTTTGGCATGGATTTCGAGATCTGTCAGTCATTATTTGCAGGAGCAGTGGCATGGAAACTAAGACAGGGGTGTCTTAGGGGCCCAAAAGTGTCTGACTCGGATTGAGGCATGGAGATAGTCATTTTTAGGTAAAACAAAGCCACAAACATAGTAGTGGTGTTGGTTTTCTGATCTGATCAAAGCTTCTGTGGCTTAACTCAAGAATGAGGTATACTTATGTATTTTGCCCAATTCTTTTGTGGAGTTAATAAAAATACCTACCCATTTGAGAGCAGGACCCGAAGACATAGGCCACCAGGGATGAACTCTGTTATCAAGTTCTTTGTGTTCACATTGCATGATTGTGTCTCTTTCATTTTGAGCTTTTCCTTCTTTATGGTGTACTTTTGTTTATGCTCATTTTATGCAATTCTTTAATAAGTCACCTCACGAAAAATATCCTGGATCAGTTAAGAAAAACTTGTGCACCCCATTTGCACCTTACTATAGGTGTGCTTACCATGCAAGGCTAATTTCAATGCATGCATCTACACATAATAACATTCTGTGCGACGCCACAATTTACCGCGCATACTGGCATGCCACAGTTTCCTGTGCGGTGCCAAATTTACCACGTGTGCCAGTACGCCAACCTTTTCCAAGGACACTCTATGAATCTAATTCTGGTCACTTCAAAGTTACTTTTCTATGAATATTCACTTCGATTTCACCTTTCTGGACCATCCAAGCTCGGTGTTGAACTATGCTCTGATACCATAATGTAATGATCCCCTTGACCAACATAAGGTTGGGGAATGCCACCCCAGAGAAACCACTCATGCTATGATGCCAGTCGGTAACATTCCCAGCCATAAGGCCATAACATGCTACTCTAGGAACATCTTTCGTTCTCATACTACAGAACATATAGTAGCATACCCAGTAGTCAACTAAACAATGCCACCTAAATTTACTTTTTTTAGACTGTGTGCAACTAAAACATATACATACAACACGCTCACAAAATATTTACATATAACATAACAAAAAATTACTTTCTGTAATATACGAATTTTATATTAAAATAATAGTAATTAATGATATGCATCATTTACAGGAAATTACCCATGTGCACACAAGCAATCATAGTCACATATATAATAGAATCATAACATGGGCATGTAAATAACAAAACAAGATATCCAGATTTCATACAAATGGTACTTATCTTAGAAAGACTGTCGCCAACTGCTTGTAGACCATCCACGAACCTCCCAGTCATAGATTGCACTGTTCATCACTCTCAACAGTGAATCACCCCCGAGCTGGGATTGAACTCCACCCAGGGTAAAGGGATCCCTATCTAGGCTAAGGCTCATGGACAACAGGAAAGACTCTGTCTCAGGTGCTCACTCAACTAATAGCTTACAGCCTCTCATTCCCCACATGCCTATCCCACCCAAGGAAGTGTGCCCCTTCTCTGCTCAACAGTCCCTCGACTGCCCCACTTCCCTTCCAGCGCTTCAGCAATAGGCCGAACCAGAAGTCTCAAAGCATTGTACATGCAGTTAGCACCTACATAAATCAATCCCCAACAATTCTCTCGCTCAAATAACTTCTCACGGGCCTGACAACCCGCTTCTTCAATCCCGCTCCAAGCTAACCAGGTACACCAACCAAAAGGGATGGGGAAATAGGTTTCAGAAACGTAAAATGGTTCTCTCAAGGATAACAGAATGTATGAGTGAAATGGTCATGGAGTCATTGACTGGATAATTGAGTGTTTGGGGATCACCGTGAATTCTTTCACCAAACGATGGTCAACCTGATGGTTTTTCCCTTTCCCCCCTTCTGTTCATCCCAAAAAACTCCATGAGAGCGAGGCCCCTCAACTAAGTTTCCCCACGATATCAATGCATGTCCCAAACTTGCCACTTGTCATATAGGAAGTTACTTTTATCCACTTGTCCCCAACTTTATAACTTAGGATAAAATTATCCATACTTTATGTTTTGGGAAATATTAATATAATATTCCCTTGACTTTTGGCCCTCCCTTTCCCTAACTAGCGAAGTTCAGTCCCCCATCTCTTTATCATGGTCGGTCTGTGCACTGTGATGTATTTTATATTAATCATGAGTTCATGTACAAAATAGGCGCATTGGCCCTTTAACATCTAGGCACGCTAGCCTAATTCCAAGACATAAGCATTCTGGCTTATACTACTGGCTCACTAGCCTATAATGCATATTATATACACAAAGTTTCACTGACCTTAATATTGCATGCACTTAGTTATTGAGCGTTTTATCCTCTGTCTCTAAGGTTGCACGCACCTTATTTATTGCACGTAACATTTAGAAATGTGCACATTACATCCCTTTACTATGTGGTATATGCACGCACCATGCCATGACATGTGTATTACAAAATGATTTCTAAACAATTCACTCGCTTAAATATAATTGTATTATATTTACATTTGGGTTCGGCTGAGGGATATTACACTTGAGATGATGATGTCCTGTGTACTACTAATGGATTGAGAGTCCAATGGGACAGGCCAACCATTGGAAAAATTCTGCATTTTAGCAGCTTAGAGCACCTCGCACATGTCGTTTTAGCTACCAAAAGTGACAGCTTTCGGTAGCTTATAATGCTTTGGAAAATGGCTCTTAGCTGTCGAAAGTGAAATTTTGGATTTTTCTAATAGAAGTACATAATCATCACTTCTTGAAAAGACAAGTCTAAAACTCATATTAAATACACTTAACTCAAAAATAAATAAAAATCTTTCATCTAGGGACCATCCTATCACCTAATGAAAATAAATTGGAAAATTTATTTCAGGAGATAACAAGACTAGCAAGCTAGGAACTTCATCATGAGACCCACAAATAATATTTGAATCATCAAATCTCCTATTTTTATAGGACACTAACACAATCACAATTGAAACAAATCAAATGAAGCCTACCTCCATACCTGTCGTTGGTTCCCTTGTTCAATCTTCTAACAAAGTTAGCCGCTTCGTCATCATCTTCCGAGACATCAATGTTGTTGCTATGCTATTTTTATTTTTTTTTTCCATTTTCTTTGACCGTTTGGATTCTTTGAAGGATGATTCTTTTATATTTGGATTTCCCTATTCAGTTCTCATTTCATATGATGTGAATATTCCATGTAGTTCGTCCATGCTTATTGAGTTTATATCTTCTCTTTATTCTAGTGTCGATATCTTAGGGTCAAATCTAATAGGAAGAGATCTTAGTACCTTTTGAACAATTATAGATTCTTTGATTTCTTCTCCCAATCCCAAGATTTCATTTACTGTTTCATCGAATTGTAAAAAGTAAGCTGCAATATTCTCATCTTCCTTCATCTTTAGTTGTTCGAACTRACCTCTATAAGTTTGAAGCTTTGCTTCTTTGACTTTTGAATCTCCTTCATAAATATTTTGAAGTTTGTCCCAAATATATTTAGTAGATTTAAAATTTGAAACTTTGGTGAATACCTATTCTCCAAGACCATTTGGAAGTGAATTTGTGGCTTTGGAATTATTTTGATTGAGTTTCACTACTTTGTCATTTATCAACAAAACTATTGGTGTTGTGTATCTATATACAATTGATTGCCAAATTTCAAATCCTTGTGCCTGTATATATGTATTCATCCTTATTCTCCAAAATGCATACTTCTGTCCATCAAACTGTGGTATTCCATTTTTATACATGTTGTTTCTCTCCATGATCTAGATTTCAGTGGTTAAACTGATTTATGAAGGAACCTACTCTGATACTAATTGTTGGATTACAAAGATGGGGGGTGAATCAATAATAAAGCATTCTAATACTTTTTAACCATATAAAGAAAGTGTTATATCAATGTAGCATTATCATCCAACATTTTCAGAGTAAATAAACAATGAACAAATGAACAATCATACACATACATAGTACACCAATGTTTTTACATGGAAACCCAAAGCAGGAGAAAACCACAGAATGCTTTTTCTTATATGTCTTGAAGAATTACATTCATTAGAAGCACCAAATTCCTTTGTTTTCCAACTGCAACTAGAAGGAGGCTCCAACCCCCTAGTTTCTTAGATACAACTTGAGGAAAGCTCGAATTTGCCAATTATCTGGCTACAACTAGAAGGAGGCTACAACCCCCTATGTTCTCCGGCTACAACTGGAAGGTGGCTACAACCACCTATCCTTGCCCCATCCAACTGCCTTGACATATAAGTAGAATGATGGAATCACTATCACACTATTACTATGAGATATATTGCTATAAACCTTTACTAATCAACCTGCACCAAACAACTTGTACCAATAAATTGAACCATGCATCAAAATGTACCTCATCCTGTAATCAACCTATACCATAAACACATGCATCAACCACTCACCAACCTATACCACACAACCTGTAATCAACTTGTACCATAAACAAGTGCATCAACCATGCACAAACCTGTACCTAAACCTAAAAACCTTCCTTAACTTTAACAACAAGAGACTATCATTTTCATCAAACTTTACTTTAATCTCACATGACTAGTTTCAGATTAGTCAACAACCCTAACTTGAAATAATCATAACTATGTACCTATAATGAATAAAGATCTGAAAATAATATACAATGTTATTCAGTGTGTTTTATGCAATTCTTCTAGGTGTCACTACTTGGAACCTCTCAGAAAAGTTGTTATAGAAAAAATGGCATACCTTGTTGAATTTTGTCTTATTCTAGAGAGTGAACTTGTAGAGCGTGCCCCACACAGAATATTTGTTGTATGGATATGAAAATTTTAAATAGAATACTACAGACTATACTCTAACCAACACATTTTTCCTTACTAAATTTGGATCTGTTATTAAAATGTTATGACATTTTTACCCGAAACACCTATTTTAGACTAATTTCAGGACTAGGCGCAAACCCTATTTTCCACGGAGTGTAACTCCCAAAAACAAATGACCCAAAAACTTAAATTTGTACCATATCTACTTGTATATGTTTCCTCAATGGCCTCCCAATTTCATGGTCTAAATCATTCTAGAAATTTTTTTATTGTGAAAATGGTGAGATGACCTGTAAATAACATAGCTTAGAAAACATCATCAAAAGAATTTATCCTCCCTTGAATTTCGGATTTCTTTACTTCACCTTCCCTCTGAAATTAGACTTAGATATCCTATGGTTACCTAAGTCATCTGTATATATTCGATATTCTCAAGTGTGATTAAAATGAGAGATCCTTGCCCCTTATTTATACTTTCCAAGTAGCTTCCTTGGAAGCCTCTTCTAGGCCACTTTGTCCACATAGTCACCTATGTCCAACTTTTCCCAATTTTCCACTTGTCCATGTATCCAATAGCCACTTGACCACTTAACCCATTTTCCTCATTTTAGGGTTAACCTTCTTATAACCATTTTCCATAATTAGAAAGTTCTCTATTTACTTTATTATTTAAATAAGCCTCCTTGACTTTGTCACTTCACTTTATTATTTAAATAATCCTCTTTGATTTTGTCACTTCACTTTATTATTTAAATAATCCTCTTTGAATTTGTCACTTCACTTTATTATTTAAATAATCCTCTTTGACTTTGTCACTTCACTTTATTATTTAAATAATTTCTTCTTTGCAAACACTTTGACTTATTTGACCTTTTGGGGGTTCAAGCCAATCATATGAGGATCCTTCAACTTTGTAAGGTCATAACTCTCAAACTGTGAGGAGTTATGTGATGTTCCACATACCACTGGAAATGACATGACATGTACTATACATATAGAATAGTATTACCTACAAATATATCAAAACTCATACCATTATACATCAAACAAACTTGGGTCCCTTACCCAAACCTTTGTGCTACTAAAATTCTCTACCAGACTTTCTTCAAGGGTTGACATCAATGAAAACCAACCCAATTAATCAACAGTTATATTATCGGTGGCACCATAACAATCAGGCAACCAATCAATTTATCTATGGAGGGGTACCGATAGGGGTTACAAGGGTGGACAACAATGTGCACTTAAGTACTACTTGTAGTTCTTGCATGTATGATTCCATGACCATAGATTTATGCATTGAATGACAAATCATTGTAGATTTAAGACGCCAAAATACACCTCTACCCTGAAAGAAAATTACCCACAATTTCTACCAAGGAAATTGCTTGGATACCGCTTGTTAGGTACCAAATCTATTATAATATAAAAAAACAGAAATACTGCAAATAATAACAACGAAAAAACATAAGAGATGAAACCACAACACCAAAATAATACCTTTATTGATAGGAAACAATGTTCACTTTCCTCTTAGAGGGGGAAACCTCCAGTAGAGAAGTGCTCTATTACAAAAAATCTCAATACAAAAATTCTCATGCCCTTGAATCCTATTTCTACTAAATCTATCTACCACAAGAACAATATGGAGGAAGATCTTCTAGAAACAAAAGCTTCTATTAGGCCTTCTTACATTTGAATTATTATTCCTTATTACTAGGCCTCATTAATATTGAACTTTATTACATGGAAAACATATTATTCTACCTACATGATGGTTTAGGGAGGTTAGGTCCCTAATAGAACCCACAACCTCCTCCCATTTGTTCCAATGTCTTAACCAACTGTGCCCAGGGTGTGTTTTGTTTTGAAAACCCACCAACAAATAGTTAAGGTGAGCCATGAAATATAGAGGGAAGTTAAGGGACCACAACCTATTTAATGGTGCACGAACTGAGGATGGTACACTCTCATTTTAATGTAGAGTATGGTTTAGGTGTCTCGAAGTTCATGCTTGAGGGTAGTAATAGTTTGAGGATACAACATAAAGCATGCCGAGAGGTCCCTTTAAGGAATTTTAAGAACTTTATGCTCATTTTTCACGATTTTTCAGAAGGAATCCAATGGTGCACTCCATTTTTGGGTTTGATAAATACATAAA
>JASDQU010736681.1:156706-188002 GCA_032191745.1 Picea mariana | reverse complement strand
AAAAAAAAAAAAAAAAAAAAAAAAAAAAAAAACGTCATTGTAAAACATAAGCATTTGAGCATTAATAATTTTCTGGGTGGTAGAATACTACTTTCGCTCCAATAAATACTCAAGCGTGGAAATTACACAATTACTATGAGAGTAAATTCTGCATAGTGTCATAGTTGAGTCAAGATCACGTTACATTAGCCCTCATATAGATGGATTAGATAACCAATTGAGATTAGGAGGGAATATAGTTGAGTAACAATTTTGCATAATAGACAAAGTCTAATTAAATCCATGTGTATTCCTAGTAATTATCAAAGTTGTTTGGTCACACATAGTTGAGAAAAAATAATTTGTAGATTTGGTTACTGCAGAAAGCCATCTATGTGGTGTGGTAGCTATTCTTATTAATTTCCTTGCACATATATCCGATTCAAAAATGCAATATGATATGAGATAATATGATCCTAAGAATAGGTCTTCTTGGTATATAAATAGAAGACAAAGGGTGCAATTGAAATGAAAGGGTGCAATGAGGGGTTCCATCCGACATACTAGAATTGTAATAGTTCAATATCTAGGGATTAATAAGTGGTTTTTAATACATAACATGGGGCTTTGTCTAGGGATTAACTTGCTCCTCCGATTCAAATTTTTTTCGTACTAAATACTTTAATAATCACAGGTGTTTTTGCAAGAAGAATTCATCTTCCCATGTCACCTCTTCCATTGGTAGGTTCTTCCATTTAAAGAGGTACTATGTAATTGCTCGATTTCTCAACAACTTAATCCTTGTTTCAAGAAATATTTTTGGTTCAAGTATGATTTTCCCTTCTTCATTAATCTTTGGTAAAATAGTTTGTACTGGGATCTCATTTTTTATGACCTTCTTTAAGAAATAAACATGGAAGACTAGATTCCCATGTGAAGATGGAGGCAACTCCAATTTGTAAGAAATACTTCCAATCCTTTATAAAACCTTAGAGGGGTCATAATATTTGGGTGCTAATTTATTGTCCTTCTTCTTTTACTTGAGGGACATCTATTTATATGGTTGTAACCTCAAAAATACCCAATCCTCCACTTCAAATTCCCTTTCACTACGATGTTGATTTGATTGTTGTTTCATCCTATTTTGTGTCGTAATCAAGTTGTCCTTCAATAGTTTGAGAACCTCTTATTGGTCCCCTATGTGGTCCTCCACTACTTGAACCTTTTTATTCCCTTTCAAGGGTGATGTAATGGATGGAGAATGATACCCATACAATGCCAAAAATGGGGACATTTTTGATGAAGTATGGAATGATGTGTTGTACCACCATTCCACCAACAGAAACTAATTGACCCATTGTGTCTGTTTATAAAATGAAAAGCAATGAATATGTCCTTATAGAAATTTATTCACAATATCAGTTTTCCCATCATATTGAGGATGGTAAGATGTCATATGAGTCAATTGAGTACCCAAAGAAGAAAATAATTCAATCCAACAATTTCCAGTGAAAATTAGATCTCTGTGAATTACAATAATCTTGGGGACTCTATGTATATTTTGAATTGTTTCCATGAATGATGTGGCTATTGTACTAGCTTTAAAATGATGAGAAAGAGAGAAAAAATGGGCATACTTTGTTAGTCAATCCAATACTACCATGATGACAGTACTTCCTTCGGATTTGGGTAAACATGTAATAAAATTGGTTGAAACTTATTCCCAACGTTGACTTGGTATAACTAATGGTTGTAGGAGACTTTCCGTCTTGATTGTCTCTCGCTTATTTTTTTGGAAGAACAAACATTCAGACACAAAATTTTGAACATCATTTTTAATACCTTCCCAGAAAAAATCTTGTTTTATCCCGTGGTATGTTTTCAAGAATCCTAAATGCCCTCCTATAGGAGAAATGTGCAATTTCATAAGGACCTTCTGTTCAAGTTGGGAATTCTTACATAAATATAATTGATCATGATACCATATCAAATCATTCTTCCATACAAAATTATCTAATGAACTAGGGTCCTCTTGTAGTTGTTGAATGATCTTGCATACATCTTGACCTTGCTTCCATTTTATCCTCGCTTCTTCCACCCAATCATATTGCATAATAGAAATAACACATAGTGAACCTTGAAATAACACATAATGATCTAGAGTCCTCTTGTGGTTGTTGAATGATCTTGCATACATATTGACATTTATTCCATTCTATCCTTTCTTCTTCTTTCCTTGAAAGGGAATCTTCCCCAACATTATGTTTTTCTTTTTTGTATAAAATTTCAAAATCATAACCTACTATCTTTGTAACCCATTTTTGTTGCTCGTATAAAGATAAGAGTTTCTCCAAGAAGTACTTCAAACTATGATGATTTATTTTTACTTTGAAGTGTCTTCCTATTAGGTAAGGGAACCATTTCTTAACTGCATGTAGTATGACCAACATTTCATTTTAATGAATGGGTTTAAGTTTTTTCCTTTAAGTTGGGTACTTTCAAAAGCAATGGGCCTTCCTTCTTGCATTAAAACTACACCAATTCCATGGTTTGTGGCATCAGACTCCACAATAAATGTTTTTGTGAAGTCAGGTGTGTCCAGGACATGTGTTGTACACATAACCTCCTTAATGTATTCAAAATATTTGGTTGTTTCTTCATTCCAAGAAAAAAGTTCCTTCTTTAATAATGTTGTTATAGGTGCTGCTATTTGACCATTTTTCTTGACAATATTGTAGTAATATCTTGTAAATTCTAAGAAGACTCTAAGTTTCTTCAAGTTTTTGGGAATTGACCATTCCCTCATAGCTTTAATTTTGTTAGGCTCCACTTTTACAGCTTCATGAGATACAATATGACCTAAATATTCCACTTATTGAACCCCAAAGGCACACTTGGAAGGCTTTGCATAAAGTTGTTGCTCTTCCAATAGTTGTAATACTATGTCAACATGTTGTACATTCTCTTTGATAGATTTTCTATAGATTAGTATGTCATCAAAAAACACTAACACAAACTTTATAAGGAAGGGCTTGAAAATAGAATTCATTAAGATTTGAAATGTTGAAGCTACATTAGTAAGTCCAAATGACATAAATAGAAACTGATAATGACCTTCATGTGTTCTAAAAGGTGTTTTGGGAATGTATTCTTGAATCATTCTAATTTTATGATATACTGAACAAAGATCCAACTTAGTAAATAACTTTTCTCCATGCAAGTCATCTAATAATTAATCAATGAAAAGAATATGAAACTTATATTTGATGGTCATTTTGTTTAGTAGTATATAATCTAGATGCATACGCCATGAAATGTCTTTTTTTGTAACCATCATCATTTGTGAAGAGAAAGAGATTTGTTTAGGTTGAATGATGTTGACCTCTAACATTTCTTGGATCATATGATCAATCTCACTTTTTTGTGCATATTGATACCTATAAGGCCTAATGTTAGGTGGTACACTTCCTGGTTTCAAATGAATAACATGGTCATGGTGTCGAGTAGGTGGTATACCCTTAGTCATTTATCTAAATATATTGGAATGATTGTTGATAAATAATTGGAGGTCTAATGGAGTAGAAGATATGGATGTTTGAACAACAAGTGAACACAATTGAGCAATTACACCACGTTGTCCCTTTTTGAGTAATTTTTTTATGCTATTAGAGATTATTACCTTATAGGGTTTCCCTTGGATACCTCTAAGTTAAATTTCCTTACTAGCTAATGAAAATATCATGAAAATATATTGAAAATTAAGGGCCATTGTTCCCAATGATTGTAACCATTGGACCCCTAATACAACATCAACACCACCCATTGGATGGTAATCATGGGACTATTCAAAAAATAGTCCCCCATGTTGATATTAATATATATTATGGAACTTCCCAAAACAATTTATTGTACCTCCATATGCAATCATTACTTGAAAATTTTGTACTAGATATATAAAGAAATTAAGTTATTTTGCTAATTTGTAATTGATGAAATTATGGGTACTAGCAGAATCAATCAATACTGCTACCTTTTTATTTTTGATGTATACTTGTATCTTGGGGGTTTGTGAAGTACTGATGCAAGCCAATTCATGGCAAGGTATAATTGGAGTAGTATCTTCTTGATCTAGGTGGATCATCTCAAAATTCGATAGATTTAAAGTATTCAAAATGAAAAGTAAAGCTTACAAAGTGGAATATCTCGTCAACATCTTTCCAGTGACGTTCGTTTCAGGAAAAATGGCCTCCAGATGACGAAGATATCAACAGTTGAAGTTTCGTCAAAGATGGTTAAAATGGTTGGAAATGGTTAAAAAATGTAATTTGGGGCTATGGGAATTGAACCCAAGACCTTAGGATAAGGTCACCATGACCCCATGGTTAGGCAAAAAGGGGGTGGTCAAGGGCTTATCCCTCAACCTTGCCAACACTGAGGCCCCCTTGGTATTTAAATGTTATTCAACCATATAAATAACCCAAAATCCAACCATGCCATATGCCTCCATAAACTATATACCAAACATATATATTAAACCAACCAAATGTTATAAATCGTTCCATATATATACCAAACCATATGTGACTTCACATAAGTTACAACCATATAATATATATACCATATATTAAACCAAATCGCGCCAAGCCAAAGCCAAAATCATATGCGATGGGAGGAGAATCCCGCGGGTTTGACCCCAGGACTTCCACCCCCCTAACCACCACATCTACCAATTCGCCACTGCCATGAGACGTGGCAAGAGGTGGTGTGATAACCTTATAAAGTGTCGATTTTGGTGGGATTTGGGTGGATGCGTGGCCTATGGCCCACGCCCCTTTTTGGTTTTGTTTCCATTATTTAAATGGTCCATGGGCATGGATCCCGAGGGGGGAGAGTTTGATATAGGCAGAGATAGTCACGCAGATCGAGGTGGTTTTGTACAATGATCGAGGTGGTTTTTCAAATGGACTGAGGTGGTTTTACATGTAGCCGAGGTGGATTTTGCATGCAAAGTGAGGTGGTTTTACACACAGATCGAGGTGATTCTGGATTTGCATGCATCCTGAGGCCGTACGGACTGTATAGATTAGAGGCAGATTTGGGAATTGTGCCAAGAGGGGTATTCTGAGTCCATTTCTGAAATATATCGAGTTTATACTCAAAAGTCTTGGTTTTTTACAAGGATTCCAGATCCAGCTTTAGTTTTTGCATTTAGGAATCCAGACAAAAAAGTGCTCACAGAATCTTTTAGATACACATAAAGGTATTCATGTTCATACTTAAAAGTCTCAGAATTTCATCTTGCAGCTATTGTTGAAGGATGTTACTGTATATGACAGACATAATTCAAAACTCACTTTGTAAGCATTTGAATACTTAATCTATCGGCCTACCCATTTGGAAAGTGGCCAGGAGATGTAGCTAGCGGGTCTGGTGAACTTCGTTACCAATTCTTGTTCATAGATGGTTTTCTTACATGTTTATGTGCTCATGTGCTTGCTGGATATTCTTTAATTTTGCATTACAAAGGTGGTTAACAATTAAAAATTCACATGCAAATAATGGTTAAAAGATCTTGAATTTTAGATCAAGTTAAATTTCAGATCACTTCTAGATCTATCTCTTATGATGGTTCCAATTCTTGATCTTCTCCCTCTTCACAATCAATGCAAAATAATTTCTTCTCACTGCATTGATGCCCTTTACTGTACTTTCTATCACAATTGAAACATAGTCCCTTCCCTCTTTTTTCATTCATTTGTTGAGGTGTCAACCTTGTTTATTTTGTAGAGGGAACATGGTGCTCTTTATAGTTATTAGTGGCCACCCTTCTAGTAACCATATTTTTGTTTTTTACTTTCCTTTCCATACTAAAATATTTTTCTAAGGATTTAGGTTCAAATAGATGCACCTCACGTTGAATGTTCTCCTTTAAAGTGTTCATAAAGAGATCTAACACAGTATCCTCAAGAATGTTCCTTACCCTAAGACCGAGCCTTTGAAATTGTGGAATGTGCTCTGTATTTAGAAATTTTTTCCATAGATTTATCAATTGACTAAAGAATGTATTGATCTTTATATATCCATAATGTGATATCAATTCATTCGTAAAAATGGACAAAGAGATAATTAAATTATTTTTTCTTTCAAAAATCCATTGATATCACACAAATTGATCAGTTTCTAAATACAAAAATGGAATAGGTACCTTTTTTAGTCTTGATGTTTGGTGTAGATCAAAGAATTTCTCCATCTGGAATATCAATGCTATAGGATATTTACCATCAAACATCTTCATATTGATATTTGGAATGAAGTAGTTCCATGGTACTGCATTAAAACCTTAATGAGGTGGATCTTGAAGTAGCAAATGATCATGACTTTGAGATTCAACATTTTTTTCTCTCCAAATGTGAAAAAATACTTCCCATATGTGATTGAGTCTCAACACCATTGTTCTCCTTATTTCCATGATTTCCTTGTATTTTGAGCTCTCCTTTAGGGAGTCTCTCATCTAGAGTATGAAAGATCATGGAAGACATGGAATTTTTCAATTTATTCATGGATTTGTGTATTTCTTATTTATTTTTATCCATCTTACTTTTCATGTCATCCATCTTCTTTTCCATTTATTCCCTATTTTCGTTCATTTTCTTTTCCATTTCTTCATGATTTTCATTCATCTTGTTTTCCATTTGTTCACGATTTTCATTCATCTTCTTTTCCATTTGTTTATGATTTTCATTCATCTTCTCTTCAATCTTTTTTTCCATTTTTTTTTTTAGGGATTCTTGATAGTATTATAAATCCAACAAGTTCAACACACTACCATTCATTTCATCAACTTGGTTCTTTAATTGGGATGGCCTATTTTCAAAATCTTCATTTCCTTCCGACATCTACTATGAGGTTTCTGGAGGTGTAATTGGTGTCAAAACATTTTTTGGAGCCATGTGGGATAAAAATAATAATTCTCCTCTATTTTATATTTATCACAAATTTTGAATCAACAAAAATATATCTTCCAATAAAAATTTATGCCAATTGTAAATTACGTACCTCTGAGACCCTAATTTGGAGTCTATCCTTCTGGCTGACCTTACTTCTGATGTATTTATGAAATTTCAGTCCTTCTGAGTTTGAAAGTTTGGCCTGTAGTACTCTAAAATGTCTTCTTTACAATGCCATAGGTCTGACCAAAATCGTATGTGCCAAGTTAAAGTTAGGGTAACTTTCCCAAACCTTTCTTATTTTTTTCCTTCTGGAGGTTTAATTGGTGTCGAAACATTTTTTGGAGCCATGTGGGATAAAAATAATAATTCTCCTCTATTTTATCTTTATCACAAATTTTGAATCAACAAAAATATATCTTCCAATAAAAATTTATGCCAATTGGAAATTACGTACCTTTGAGACCCTAATTTGGAGTCTATCCTTCTGGCCGACCTTGCTTCTGATGTATTTATGAAATTTCAGTCCTTTTGAGTTTGAAATTTTGGCCTGTAGTACTCTAAAATGTCTTCTTTACAATGCCATAGGTCTGACCAAAATTGTATGTGCCAAGTTAAAGTTAGGGTAACTTTCCCAAACCTTTCTTATTTTTTTCCTTTCCAAGAGAGTGAACTTGTATAGAATGTCACATGTCTAATATTTAATACCTAATTCTGAAATTTCTACCAGAAATACTATGGAATGTCCTATTTATAATGAAATAGGTCTCATGGAATTTGTATCCTCTCTGAAGAAGATATGAGCATTTTACCCATAACACCCGTTTGAGACTAGTTATAGAACTAATAAAAAAACCCATCTTCTGCAAGGTATATAGATGAAATTATAATGACCCAGAAGTTGACATTGTTACTAGAGATACCTTGATATGCCTTATAAATGACCTCCTATTTTTTATGTCGGAATCATGCCACAAAAAACTTTATAGTGAAAATACCAAGATGACTTGCTTTCAAAGAAGAAAAACCTAGGACCAATGCTATGATACCAAATGTTATGATCCAATGCATTAAAAATGATAAAACTTCAATGATTATAGACCACTTCGAGGGGGAAACCTCCTTTTAAAATAAATCCAATTCATAGATACAATATGAGATGAGATAAGATGATCCTTAGACTAGGTCTCCTTGGTATATAAATAGGAGACAAAGGGTGTAATGAAGGGTTCTAGCCGAAATATTAGAATTGTAATACTTCAATATCTAGGGTTTAGTAAGGGGTTTTTAATACATCACATGGGGATTTGTCTAGGTATTAACACTTAAGAGGAATACAATTGATATATAATGGCCTCTTCCTTCATATTAATGATTATAGTAACCCTGGACAATTTGGTGGAAACCAATTGAAACCTTGTAAAAAGTTGATGAGTTCTTACACAACCTTGCTCAAGTTGACAAGCTCATTCAAAATATTGTATAAGATTGTCAAAAATCATATTGCAACTCACGAGTGTTGTTGGTTGACATTGGTTAATTCCTAGTTATTGAAATTAATATTTAAATTTCTTAATTGTACTTATGTCTTATTAATGAAAGTTGTTTTTAATTGGTTTATATAAATTGCGCAAGTTATACTTTCCTAACAAGTCATTGGGTTACTTAAAATTGATTATGATAGGACCTTCAATATTATTATAGATGATTATAAATATATTCCATAAATAAATATGTGGAACTATAATGTTCAATTATATTCTCCTCACAATCTCATTGGAATTTTCCTATAATTGATGAAAACTACATTTGTTTAAAGTGACAATTACAATGTTCATGTAAAACTATATGCACGGTTATGACTCTAAAGAAATTAAATTATAATGGAATTTCCAAGGATTTTTTATGACATTGCGACATCTTGCACAATGTTGGTTTAGCTCGTCATAACTTGCATATGATTGTTAAGGATTTTCTTGATCTTATGCAAGGTGACGAAACATCTATCAACTCTTGTGTAAATTGAGGAAATCCTTCGCGTTCTTGCAATAAGTTGTAGGAACTTATATAGCAACTTTATTTTGAATGTACAAGTTTAAATTTAAATTATTGGTTATACTTATGATCACCGATATATAAGATATCTCCTTGATGTTAACTTGTTATAATTGTTTAATTACACGTATATAGAAAAACAAAAAAAAAAGTTTTAACTCATTGAGTTATTTGGTCATTACAATAATAGTTATCAAAGCTCTACTAAGATAACACTATTTGAATTTTTTTTATGGTAGACCATGAAGAATACCTCTTAGTTGGGATAAACTAAAGGATACAATCCTAGTTGGACCAAATCCTAGTTGGACCAAATGTAATAAAACAAATGGAAGAATAAATGAAAATTATTAAAGGAACATTAAAAGAATGCAAGAAAGGAAGAAGAGTTATGAGGATGTGCATATAGTCGATAGAAGTTACAAAGTTGTAACGACCCCTCCATTATGACAACAAATGAAGTACAATAGGTATATTCTTTTTTAGGATAACAAAATCATCACACATAATTGATAGCATTGCAAGTGACACATCATCATGAATAATAATGACACAATCACTACATCAACATAATTAATAGAGACACATAATAAAAATTAATAACAACACATAATCAATGCATTAACACAAATAAATAGCAGCACAATCTACTCATTATAATAACAAATAACGAAGAATAATCAACATGCTAACATAATCAGATAGCAATACGATTCAATGCATCACAATCAACTGAAGAGAAATACATATAACTCATCAACCATGTCACTGAACATTTAATAACTACCCGCCCAACCTATCTTGCATGGTTAGGACCTCTAGGGCACATAATCAACGCTCCAACCCATGATTCATCCGATTGATTTTGACCACTTAAGGTATCAGGGATGGCGACTGTTATAAGGAACAAGGAGGTTTCTAAATCTCACTAATACAATCAAGTCGAGATCCAACAAATAAATCAATCAACATTAACTATTAATTGTTCATGGTGCGACATAATTCCTATTACAACATACATCAATTTAATAAACGAAATTGCCATCTCCAAAGCATTCAACATTAGTCCAACTAAAATATCATATATCAAATTACTAACACAATTCCCAACTTAGAAGCATTCCTCCAATGGTCCAATTTAAATAACATACAACAATTTATTAACGCAATTACCATCTATGTCTACTTAACAATCAAGGAAAGATTTATGGAACGTTCTTACTAACAAGACATGATTACCATTTACATAAACAAATTCTAAACCACACCCCTTTAATGTTACTCTAACACATTAATTCCATTATCATTTAGAAAAGAAATGATAGTAAGGAGCTAACCACTAATAATATATAAATCCTTCCATAAAGTAACACACTACCATTTACATAAACAAATTCTAAACCACACCCCTTTAATGTTACTCTAGCACATTAATAACATTATCATTTAGAGAAGAAATGACAATAAGGAGCTAACCACTAATAATATATAAATCCTTCCATAAAGTAACACAATCCTCAACTAAGCCATAAGACATACAAGGAAGTACAATAATTATGCCTTACTTAATCAACTTCAAGCAATGGTTAAGTGCAATTGAGCATGAAAATAAACATAAGGATAATAAAACTACGAAGGCATAGTAGATTCTATAAGGTTTTGCTTCAAATCACCCTAAGGAATTTTTCCAAGTTCAGGGTTAATAAGGTCAAGTACCTTTTTAAAGAGTTCAAGTTTTTGTGTGAAGTAACCTCTGCATAGCCCATCTATACCATCTTATTTATGGGAATCCCTTGAGGAAAACAAGATAAAATAAATTAATTACAATCAATTAAAACACCAATGGAGATCCAAATCTTCTTTAAGCGAGGCATAAGGGAAATTGATGATTTACAATTCCAAAAGTAAGAAATGATAAGTCAAGGTGATCGACTTAGTCCATAAAGTACATGGGGAGGAGTTAATACATACTTCACTCTATGTAGGATGTCAATACACATAGAATCATGATATAATTAAAATGTTGAGTAATACATGCCTTTAGGAAGAGTTAATTAATCGAGTACTTAGTTATGTATACAAGGAATTCCTATGTCACCTGCATATCCATTTATGTGAAAAAGGGGACCCAAACATAAGGCAATGGACCAAGTAATCAAATTATTTACACATCCAGTTAAAAAGAACTTAGACAAAAGAAAGATCACAATAATACAATATGGAAATCCACCACTATATGTCTCCATTGGAAGGAATTAAACGAAAACCACAATCGTTCCTTATGATTCTAATTAATTGATAGGTGGGATTTTGGTTAGTTGAGCAAATTTAGAGTGGAGATGGCTCCTCACGTGGGAATTTCAAGGTAGCATGAAAATCCAGAGGACAAGGCACAAAACAAAGAATACAATTATTGAATCTTAAGGAAGGAACGGTAATCTATTACCAGGGTAAAAGTGTTTGAGATAGGTCATGAGGCTCCACCTTACAACGACGACCACTGAATACATCAAAGCCAAGAGCATTGACATCACCCAGTGGAATTGATAATTCCATCCGCACACAAAAAATGCCAAGCCACAACACCAAGCGCAAGCCACCAGGAAAGAGGAGCCTATGGGGACCAAAATAAGTGCTCAACACATCAGTGGAAATGCCCAAATCATTTCACTCAAGGTTTAAACCTTAAGGCAAATTCATTTCTGTCATGGAGCACAATTTATCTAACTTGTGATTATGCCACACCACACTGCTAGGGGTACAGTAAGCCTACGCTAGACAATTGGACAAGACTATTACTGGGACTATTCTATTCCACTCAAGTAAAATTCATTTTTCAAATACTGGGCAAGCCATACAAATTTTAATATCATGGAAAGCTAAACCTCATTGCGAATGTAATGATTAAAATGTTGGATGCTCTAGCGATTATAGAGATACAACTAGACTAGAATCAGAACTATAAATTACACTGGAAACAACCATAAGTTCCAATTTCTGGGTTAAAATGAAGGACCAGATAACTTAAATTGAAATTTTTGAAGAAATCCAATACTAATTATCACTGCCTAGTTTTCACAACCATCAAGATATGGTCACTTCGATATTAGAATAAAAATATAGTCATGAAAATGTTTTCTAGAGGCCATATATGAAATTTTAATTAATTAAAATTCAAACTCAAATAAGAATATCATAACCGATGATGAAGAAGTTGAAGGTGTTCTTCTGCATTGGTGCTCTTGAAGATGTCCTTCTGCAACTGGCGTTCCTTCTTCCCCCCCGCTTGCTAATCTTCGAGAATTCACCGGTAGATCCTAGCCAATGCTAGGGTTATTTGTCTCCCCCCGATATGCAAAGGGGCCACACACACAAACCAAAAACCAGCTATTTCCCAGCTTGCCTTGCAAGGTAGAGCCAACACTCTCTCTCAAGTTGGGTACCCAACTCTCACAAGTAAAACCAGTCAAAAATTATGCAACATAAACTTACCAATCACCCTATGTTTTATTTTTTCCCTTTTTACCATTTTCTTTATAGGAGTTTCCTTAATGAAACTTTCCCACTTGCACATTTAAGTCACTTTTTAATTAGATAATTTATAATTATTTCCCCTTTACATGTGTCACCCTTTCCCTAAGTTGCACAAGTAATTCCACATTTTATTTTAATTAAATTCAATTTCTCTCACCTTTCCTAAAAGTGCTCGTTAAATCACTCCTAGTTGTCTGATTGTTCCCCTTATTTTCAATTAATGTCTGACACCTTACTAAATCTGAGTTGAGTTATAATAGGATTCTTCTCATAGTTAACTAGTGGTAGCTAGACTCTAGATTCCTTTCTAAGTGTACGCTATTCTCTCATCTTTAATTCTTTCTTATTTAAAACTCCCTTTTAATATTTCTTGCACACATGTGCCATATCCATTCTTTAGATACATTTCACCTTTTTCTTAAATCTTGACTTGATTTTCCTCCCCCCTTTTTAATTAATTTAGTTAATAATTTAGTGTTAGCTTCCTTACATGAACTTAGACTTAGGCTTAATGTTTGAATAGGCTTAGACTTTATTTGGGGTTTACAATTACTAAATTCATTCTTTTAATTAATTAATCTGAGAGTGCTTAAAGTTTTTTTTTTTGAGGTTTAAAATTATTCTTTTCAAGGTTTTCTAGGCAACCTAGATTCATTGACTCAAGTTTTATTTACGCGATGTTCCCTTCAAGATGCACTCCATGCTCCAAGGGTGCCACTCGCCCTTGACTGGTTTTGGTAGTTTTCCAACCCCTGGAGTCGTCACTCCATTTGGATGACCTTGTGAGAGACTAATGGATTCTAAGGAATAATGAACCTGCCTTATTGCATGCTCGTTAGAAATATTCATGAGCAACTGTATCAGTCTTTCCTAATGACATCGCGGACCTCTCGAACAAGGTAATCATTAACCTGCAATTCGAGCAATGACAAGAGTGCTAATAGGTTTTGATAGGGATGATGCCACGCCTCTCACTCAATATCTGGTCTATGTGCATGACCCCTTTACTCCTTATGTGAGTCATATTAGCAAGCATTTGTCTGCCTGCATCCATCAATGAAACAATGTCAATGATCCATATACAAATTCATACTATAATCAATCATATGCCACATATGCATAAATGAAATTCTCAAACTAATACAATCCACTCCCTGACTCAATCCAGAGTCCATTGATGCCCTCGACATCCACAATCTATCAATGTCCTGCACACTCAGGGAAATCTCATCAATAACATCTATCAATACACATATATCAAATAAAATCAGATCATAATCCATCAGATTCATCATAATAGTCCATAGGAAAAACAAATAACCATGTATTATAACCAAATCACTTTCACACAAGTGTCCTAAAAGAATAAGTTGATAACATGTGCTCGCAAGAGAAGGATGTTACATACACCTCCTCTTGTTTTAAACTTTGTCCCGAAGTTGTATAGCATATAAAAATGCAGTAAATAAAGTATCTGATAGTATCTATATGTCTAATATATCAAACAAATAAGGAAACTACTAGCGCATATCATATGCGTCCTCTTAGGTAGCCGAGTGTGGACGATAATTCTCCCATTGGACCTTGACCTAATCAACTGTTTGATGTCGTAGTTGTTGAATGTGATGTTCCATAATGCAGATTAGCTCCACCGTGAGTGCACCCTTGTTCGACACCTTCAAGGAACTCATGCCAATCACATGTATAGGATCACTAACATAATGTCTCAAAACAAATACATGAAAAATATCATGCATGTGCCTCAAAGAATCAAGGAAGGCTAGTTGATAAGCCACAAATCCTTTATTTTACACAACTTTGAAAGGTCCCACAAACCTAGGAGAGAGTTTAACACCCTTTCCAAACTTTATCAAACTCTTGTATGGTTTCACCCGCAAGAAAACTTAGTCGTTAACTTCATAATTGCGATCAATGCAATGCGCATCAACATAAATCATTGTCTTATCGATTTCATTCGTTATTCAATTTATTGGATCACTTCTGGTCCAACCAGGACCCTATCCTCAAGTCGATCCCAACTCAATGGATTCCAACATGGTCACTCGTAAATAATTTCAACTAGTGCCATCTTAATGGTACTTTGATAGCTTTTGTTGTATGCAAAATCTACCAGTGGCAAGAACTATTCCCAACATTTATGTTGGTCAATCACATACATAAGCAACATATCTTCCAAAATTTGGTTCGTTCTTTCTGTCTGCCCATTTTGCTCAGGGTGATATGTTGTACTAAAGTTTATTTGTGTCCCCAAGGCCTCTTGGAAACTGGTCCAAAAACATCTTGTAACCATTGATCCTCTATCGGATATGATCCTTTTTGGCATTCCATGTAACCTCACAATCTCGCGGATAAAAACTCTATCTATGTATGGAACTTGATATGGTGTATGCACATGGATAAAATGTGCACTCTTCATCAGAGTGTCAAGTACCACGAAAATCGAGTCATGCCTCCTTGTCGTCAGTGATAATCCAACAATAAAGTCCATTGAAATGGCCTCCCATTTCAATTCTGGGATAGCGTGTGGCTGTAATTACCCTACTAGATGTCTATTTTCAGGTTTCACTTGATGAAATTATAGACATCACACCATGTAACTAAATGTGCTTGCTTTCATTCATTTCTAGAAAAATAAGGGCTTAAGGTCTGCCTTCATCTTCGTGACTCCCAGATGAGCCATGTATACTTCTCTATGAGCTTCACTTTGTTGCTTTTATTCATATGAGATATGATCGATGTATTATTACAATGATGAGTTTCCCATATATAGGAAACATATGGTGACCATCCATGAAAGGATGCGTCCTTTGAATAATCAATAACTATTTTTTATTATCATTTACTTTATTATATATGATATTTAATAATCAATAATCATATTACTAATTATTATTCTAAGAAAATGTCTTCCCTATGTTTTCCAAATATCAACACTCCCTCTCAACAAGGGAGACATTTTGCATCATTCCAAGCTTGTCTTTGAAGTATACAAATTTCACCCTAGACTCATGACACTTGTCTTTATGTTCTGGGAGATGTCTCTCTCCCACCTGAACCGAGAGAAACTCCTTAAATGACTTTCCCTTTTGAGCCAATTCACTGTCTATGAGATCAGGCTCACTCTGGGTCCACATGTAATAGCATATAGCATCTTGAGTATTTATCATTCCTTGTCAAATCACCATGACTAGGACAAAGACCACACATGGATCTTTCACCATAAGTACACACTTGTGAGTGAATGTCATCCCAAAGCTAACTGACACGTGAAAATCACTTCAAGCAGCTCAAGTCTATATTATTCCTTGTCATGATCAAGGAAGGACTACATTTGGGCCCATTTACCACAAGTTCACCTTTATGATAAATGTATCCTATCTCCCTTGGTCTGCAACCCAATGTAAGAGAAGTTACACCCAATGTTGAAGCATCAACACTCCCTCTTAGCTAGGGAGGTATTTTTCCATATTAGTACACAACTATTGTCCATAGACACGCAGTCTCTGCCATTGTTACACAACCACCATAGTAGAAAAAGGTTTGTCACACATGGCACTCCTATGTGGAATTCTAGAGGCTACTCCCTCTAGGAACACTTCATAGTGTGTGACGTCAAGGGTCAAATCCCTTGACATGTCCTCATGTTCTCTCCACATGGAACATTGGGCTATAATCCAAAATGAACTTATCCCTTTTTGAATAAGTGTCCCACTTATCCCTTCTCGAATAAGTGTCCTCACAGATCAACTCAGCTCAATTCACAGAGGAGTATGATGTGGAGAATTTTTTTCACACATGGAACTCCCATGTGGAATTCTAGAGGCTACACCCTCTAGAAACACTAGGGTCAACTCCCATAGTGTGTGACATTAAGGGTCAACTTCCTTGACATTTTCTCATGTGCTCTCTACATGGAATGTGTCCTCATGTTCTCTCCACAAGGGATGTTGGGCTATAAGCCCAAACATACTTATCCCTTCTTGGATAAGTGCCCCACTTATACCTTCTTGGATAAGTGTCATAAAAAATCAACACAACTCAGTCACAGGGGAGTACACTATGGAGAATGTCTCAGGAAGTTGCAAACATCAACACTCCCTCTCAATGAGGGAGGGATTCTCTGCCATGCCAAGTCTATCACAAAAGTACTTGAACTTCATCCTGGTTTGGTAAGAACATTAACAACCTGCTCATCTATAGGAAGGTACTGCACCAATACTTCCTTCCTCTGCACCATGTCTCAGATGTAATGGTACTTGATCTCAATGTGGTTCGATTCGTCATGAAACACTAGATTATCTAAGATATTCACACAACTTTGGTTACCATAATAAATATTGGTGGAACCCAACACATGTTTGGATAAATCTGTAAGGATATTACGAAGCCACACTGCTTCACGGACTGACATAATTAATGCAATGTACTCTGCTTCTGCTATGATCAAAGTCATGTAAGTCTGTTTCCTGCTACACTGGGAAACCATGGAAGATCCCAAAGTGAATCAACATTCGAAGGTTCTCTTTATGTCCACTATGATCCATGCCCAATTAGAGTCAATATATTTCTTCCATATCATATCAATACTTGAAGTATATATCAGACCATGTCCAATTGTGCCTCACAAGTATATCAACACATACTTTGCAACAATCTAGTGTGTTTATCTCAACTGGCTCATAAACTGGCTATGTGCACTCACTGCATAGAAAAAAATTGATCTTGTGTTAATCAGATACATCAATTATCTAATCATTTGTCTATACAGAGTCAAATCAATTTCATCAAAATCAGAAGAAGACACACTTAGTTTCTTTAGATTCGTCACCATTGGTGTAGCCACGGGCTTCAAGTTCAGTATCCAAAACTTATTCAATATCTCAACTGTGTATTTCCCGCGACTCAGGAAGATCTCATCAGTTCTCTACCATACCTCTAGTCCCAAGAAGTAGTGCATCATACCAAGGTCCTTCATCTCAAACTTAGAGGCCAATGCATACTTGCATTTAACAATAAGGCTCTCTGTATCGGTGAGGAATAAATCATCAACATAGAGAACCAAAATCAGGGACTCATCATTAACAATATTTTAGTATAGGCTGGGATCGAAAACACTTTTGTTGAAGCCCAAAAAGTCATCAGGTGTCCATCAATACTCACATACCAAGATCGAGGTGGTTTCTTGAGGACATACAAGGCCTTCTTCAACATGCACACATTATACTTCTTCTCATGTATCACAAAACCATCTGGTTTCTCTATGTATACTTCTTCCTCAATATCTCCATTGATAAAGTTTGTCTTTCATCCATTGGATGTACTCTCCAACCCATGGATGTTGCAGGGGAAATAATCATCTAGATAGAAGTGTATCGAGCAACAAGAGAAAATGTCTCCTCATAATCTATTCCCTCCATCTGAGAGAATCCTCTAGAAAAAAAAATTTTATTTTGTGCCTCTCGATGCTCCTATCAAATATGTGTTTGATCTTGTAGATACATTTGGAAGTCACTGCAAACTTCCCCTCACGTATTAGAACAATATCCCACACATCATTCTTCATGATGGACTTATACTCCTCCATCATGGCATCTCTCCATACTGGATGACTAGTTTCCTCCTCATAACATGAAGGTTTAGAATCAATGATGTGGCTCATAGCTACGACATAGAATGAATATCTAGAAAAAAAATATCATTTTGTGCCTCTCGATGCTCCTGTGAAATATGTGTTTGATCTTCCAGATCCATTTGGAAG
Source organism: Picea mariana (assembly GCA_032191745.1). Classification (NCBI taxonomy): domain Eukaryota; kingdom Viridiplantae; phylum Streptophyta; class Pinopsida; order Pinales; family Pinaceae; genus Picea; species Picea mariana. The sequence goes on along the minus strand of JASDQU010736681.1, from coordinate 169,708 downwards.
TCACTTCAAACTTCCCCTCGGGTCTCAAAACAATATCCCACACATCATGATGGATTGATACTCCTCCATCATGGCATCTCTCCATACTGGATGACTAGTTTCCTCCTCATAACATGAAGGTTTATAATCAATGATGTGGTTCATAGCTACGACATAGAACAAATATCTCTGAGGTATATTTATCTCTCAGAAGGTACCATATTTTCCTATCTCTCACTCAATCTGTCTCTAACCAAGGATGTATATCCAATATTCCTTCAAAGACTCATTGTACCCCACAAATGTACCCGTTCTACCTGAAGGGCCTAGTTTGGTCTTTTTTCTCCTTGGGTACATGAATGTATACTGAACACCCGAATATCCTAAAGCATCCAGTCTCAGGCTTCACTCCGGTGAAGGCCTCCTTGGGAGTCATGTTCCTCAAGGACTTCTGTTCTGAACATACATTACAATCATGGATGCCTCTGCCCATAGAAACATAGGTAAATGTTGATCTGTTCTTTCTCTCCGCAACCCCATTCTGTTGAGGGTTGTAAGGAATGATGTACTCCTTCTTGATCCCGGCCTCAAACATCTCTAGGACACATCAACGTTCCCTCATGGAACCAATGTCCCCAAGACATATCAAGGTTTCCTCGTGAAACCAAAATCTTAGTTCCATCTAGTAATCCACTGATTAATCTAGAATCAACTAGTAGCATACTGCTACTACCATGCCATCGGTAGCTCAAATCATCCACCAAATTATTTATGACTATGTTGCAATCAACCAATAGCACACAACTGCTACAATGTCATCCAATAGTACACAATTTTTTCCATGCCATAGTAGTACACAACTATTGTCTAGTGGTACACAACCACTACCATAGTCTCAAAACTACATAACAATCTACTAGTAGCAAATAGATACTAGCATGTTGTCCAGTGGTACACAACCACTTCCATAGTCTCCATGACCATGTTGTGATGTTTCTCCTCTCCTAGTATTCTTATTTACCCCTAGATACCTCGCATGGCATAGGCAAGACTATGACCATATCCTCATTCACACCTAGCCACCTCACATGGCATAGATAAGGCTAAGCTGCAAGTATTATTCACACCTATCTACCTCACATGGCTTAGGAAATACTTGTACCCAAATGAGAATTACTCTCTCAGTCATCTCACATGACTAATTAGGGAAACCCTTGTCCAGAGGGGTTAGTTGACTAGAAGAGAGAAAACACCACACCTCCCTCTCAACGAGGGTGGGCATTCTAGTGATCATCCATGATATGACCTCTTAACATCGCCACCTATGTAGTATATCTTCATGTGGATATGTTATATATTCCAAAAACAATGTACATTGTACTTATATATGCCAGAAAAATATCAGATGACTTGGCATCTCCATGGATTATACATAAATTGAACGCCAAATTTCTTACGCTAATGGCAGTTAGTTCTATCGAATGACTAGAACTGAGGACCCATCTCCTCTACAAATGTTCACTTGCGTCGTTAGCTTGACTGGACTTGTATTCAAATGAAGATACTACCATCTTTAACCATAACATAGCACAATTACTCGATAAATGGTTGGGTGAGTGTTCTCCATTTGTTGGCATCTCTATTTACGCATAAGAGACTGACATGCCTCCATGGTGTCTTTCAACCATGCCTCTTATTAATTTTTGTATCTTGGAAGAATCAATTTCTTGTGGATGGCTTCTCTGATCAATGTGCCGATAGCATATCGCTACTCTAAACATTCTAAAGTTTGGTTTAACGCAGAAGGAAATTTATCGACATAGATCTCATTCTACACAAGTCTGTACACGTAGGGTTATCTCCTCATGGGTATGCACTTGCATGGCTCCAACACTGTTACCATCCTCTCCTCTCCACATGATCTCTTTGGAAGATGCTCCACACAGTTAGCACTAGTCTACAATGCTCCAGACTTCACATTGAATAGAAAACTCCACTCAGTTTTATGCCACATGGTTAGCACATTCCTGGCATGTAGATTTGATCCCACATAGAATGTATTACTCACACGCTCTTCTATCAAAGACATAGAGGATTAATTCACTCTCCTCACACGCACCTCAATAATCTTTGTGAACTTCATGAGTTGTGGCTGCAATGTCTTCTCTTAGGATTTTGGGCCTTCCCGTGAGGGAGTTATCCCAGTCCCACTCTAATACCATGTTGTTTTTCTTCATATGAGATATGATCGATGTATTATTACAATGATGAGTGTTCCATATATAGGAAACATATGGTGACCATCCATGAAAGGATGTGTCCCTTGAATAATCAATAAATATTTATTATTATCATTTACTTTATTATATATGATATTTAATAATCAATAATCATATTATTAATTATTATTCTAAGAAAATTTCTTCCCGATGTTGTCCAAACATCAACACGCTGAAGATCAAATTCCTCAATTCGTCATTAGGCGGTATGTAATTCATGTTATTATACCTCATCATTCCATCATTGTCCAATGTATAACCTTCAAACCTTGGCACCATCATGGTGTCTTGTCTGATATTGTCCTTAACTTCTTTGTACCAGTCATCGTCGATTTATATAACTAGAATATTTTCTCTAAGATTCGTTTGAAGAGGTATTACCGAGAAAATGCATGGTCTCTGAATCAACGCATTGACCACTATGTTTACCGTACCTTTTATGTAAAAAATCTCGAAGTTGTATTTGCTAAGTAGTTCTGACCAACATCTTTGTCGTGCATTCAAGTCACTCTGCGTAAATATGTGTTGCAATCCACAATGATCTATTTTTAATTCAAATTTTTGTCCAATCAGATAGTATCTTCATACTCTCAAGGAATATATAATTTCCAATAACTCCAAATCATGCATTGTGTAATTCTCCTCATGAATTCTTAATTTCCTTTAGATGTAAGCGATCACTCAACCATCTTGCATCAATACTCTGCCTAAACCTTCCTTGGATGCCTCCATGCATACCAAGAATTCCTTGTACATATCGGGGACCTTTAGTACTAGCTTTGTCATCAACAACTCCTTAAGCCTTTGAAATGATTCCACGCATTTATCGGTCCATAAAAAATTCTTATTTTTCTTCTTCAATTCCATGATCAGATTTTCTATCTTCGAAAAACCTTCGACGAACCATTGGTGATATCCTGCTAAACTCATAAATCTGCATACTTTTGGTACGTTTGTCAGCACAGGCCATTCCATAATAGCATTTACCTTCTCTAGATCTACATCGATTCCTTCACCGGATATAACATGCCCTATGTAATGAATCCTTGGTTGGTAGAAGGAGCATTTCGACAGTTTCTCGTAATACTTTTTTCCTGTAAACACTGTAGTACTAAGCACAAATGTTCGTCATGTTCTTCCGTGGTCTAAGAATATATTGATATGTCATAAATGCATACTTGAACAAACTTGTCCAAGTATTCACGAAACACCCCCTTCATCAAGCTCATGAATACCCCCAGGGCCTTTGTCAATCCAAATAGTAAAATGATAAACTCGTAGTGTCTGAACCTCGTCTTAAAGGTGATCTTAGGAATATCTTCCTCAATTTGTAACTGGTGATAACCTAATCTCAAGTCAATATCTTAGAACACCATCACAAATTTCATTTGATCAAACAAATCATCTATTCTTGGAAATATATATTGGTTCTTGATCGTCGCCTTGTTCAATTGATAGTAGTCAATATAAAGTCTCCACGACCCATCCTTCTTTCTTATGAAAATAACAGGTGCACCCCAAGGCAACACACTTGGTCGTATAAGCCCCAATTCCAATAAATCCTTCAATTTCATTTTCAACTCCTGTAACTCAAGCATTGACATCCGATAAGGTGTTCTTGCTATTGGTTTAGTTCTAGGTTTCAAGTCCATCGTAAAATCCAACTCTCTTTTGGGCAGAAAACATGGTAACTCTTCTAAGAACACGTTAGAAAACCCTCATACTACCATAAGGTTTTCTAATCGTTATGCCTTGCCATTTTCGTTTAACACTAAGATTACATATAAATTGAATCCCTTGTGCATACTCTTCTGCAGCTGTAGGGAAGAAATGAACCTCTAGGAAACTCCCTGGTTTCTTCCTATGATTACTCTTTTCTGTCCCTCATCATCGTTCAAACTCAACCATTTCATCTTACAACTGAGTATTGCATCATGCGATTCCAACCAGTCCATACTGATCACTATGTCATAAGATCATAAGATCGTGAAATATAGTTTGGCCTTTGTGATGAAGAAGCATCGCTCCACCTCAGTAATGCGTCAACATTCCAACACATCAAAGCACATTCAAGGAAGGGAGAGGCACCAACCCTATCATTTTTCCATCATTTTAAATTTTAATTTTTATTAAATGCAATTAAATGTTGTAAGGCTGGAAGAGCCAAATCGATGCCTTTGTACAGGCATGAGATAATTTCTCCTTTAATGTTTGACAATATGATGAGATCTAGATCCGATTCGGACTAGATGGTCATTGAATGCAATTCAATGTAATTAATGAGAGTTAGATATCTTGGAGGGAAAGGCTTGAGGAGCCCCTCGTTTGTAAAAATATCCTTTTATCTGATTTCTTTAGGAAGCTAAGGAGGAGGCACTAGCACATAGAGGAAGCTAGAAGAGTAAAGAGAGGAGAGAACTTGAGACTCTATTGCAGTCCATCCTTTGTAAACATTTGTGTAGACATTCAGAGATAATACCAAAAGAAATTTTTCTTGCATATGATTATGTGTGTGTGTTTATATGAATGTATGTTGTATATGTCTATGAGTAGTTTCCATCTGCAGGTTGAAGATCGATTCCACTATCTTTGAGAGTTTGTTAGAATTTTTTCTGGGTTCTTTTAGGCTAAGTGCAAGTAGTGTGTGACAGAGTATTGAAAACTATGTGAGATAGCACAAGGAGTGTGCATATGAACTCTTTTGATTCAGATAAGAATGTGTCAGGAGGGCACACCAAAACAATTACAGACTCAGGGAGGGGCCTCAAGGTTGCTGAACACCTTGGAGGGGAGACTGTGCAAAGGCGGCATAGAGAAACATAATTGTTGAAGATTTTGTAAATCTCTACCAAAAGGGCATCAAGCAGGTGCAAGTGTGCACAAGGTGAACTCTGTCCTGAGTTCAAGGAGAGGATCGTTGGAGGAGAGACACTCAAAGAACTACTGAATACTCTGGAAAGCTCAGCAAGGAGTGCTTGAGAAGAATTTTCCAAGAGAGAATGTATACCACTTCGAGGAACAAAAGGGACAAAGACCTCCGAGGTCCAAACAATTGAAGCCTAAGGAGAAACAGAGTTGTTGAAAACTCTAGAGGAAGACCTATGCAAGGAGTGCACTAGGCCAACACTTGGGCCAGTGTTGTAAGAAGTCATTTGAATACTTCATTGAGCGCAAGGAGGGCATGAAAGTGTGAAGTTATCTCAAGTTCAAGAAGCTCAAAAGGAAGAGCATCGGGTTGCCAGGAGGGCACTAGCGAAATATTCTAAGGAAGTGGAAGGGCCAAGAACCTTTGGCATTCTGAGAGAGCTCGAAAGGTCAGAAGAAATAGTGCAAGGAGTGCACAAGAGTCGGACTTATTCCAAGTCCTGAAGATCAGGAGGAGGAGAAAAAAAAACCATTGAATCGAGCTGCCAAGAGAGATCTAGACCATTGAATCTACGTCTAGACACCCAAGGCAATGCACTGAGAGGTGGAACATATCCCATCCATCAGATCTAGGTGCGAAGGGCCAAAAAATGTTGGACCCATAGGTAAGTATACGAGACACAAACTCGTTTAAATACATAGGAGAGAAGACTTGAAAAGTCCCAAAGTCCTGAATAGGTTAGGGACAATCCATCGTCGAGGCTGATAGTTGGTGAAAGATCAGAAGATTTGGGAGATAGAGCCATGATAAATTTTCAAAGTGAAAGGTGAATTCTTCAGGAAGTTGCGAAGGACGAAGAAGATCCAGAGCCGTTGGATCCAAAGCATATTGTCAACTTTGAGAAGAGCCACTTCAGAGGAATCGAAGTATCGAGATTCGAAAAATCCTGAAGCTCGAAGTAACAAAGAAGATCTTAGTCGTCCATCGGTTCGAGACACGTGGTGGGAGATCCTACATTCCAGAGGAGAAAGTGCAGAAGGGTAGAGAACTCCTGAAGAGTGGAGTTGATCCTAGCTGTTGGCATAGGAAGGACATGTGGAGAGAGATAAATGCTTCGTTGATTCTCTAGTCGGTAAGGAAAAAGGTAGGAGAAGTAAAAACTCATGAAGTCTGAAGTTGTGAGGCCATCAGGACTATTCGTGAAGAGAGGAAAATTGGCAGAAGATCTTCTAGTCCGGAGACTCAGCACTTCAGAGGTTCTATGGAGAACTGTTTCAAAATTTCCCAAAACAACGGAGCCAAAATAGTTGAGGGTCATTGATCTGAAGAAGTGGTGGGGACCATTGATCCTCATGTCGATTATGTTCATGGTTCATAGTTTGGAGAAGTTGGATATGACTATAGTTTAGAAAACCGAAGCCTGAAGTCCGGAGCACCCAAAATATTAAGCCCCGGGTCATAGCCAGAGGTTGCATGGAGAGAGGGGCCTAGTGAGAGGAGCTAGTGCACGCTAGTCTAAAAGTGCCAAGAGCGCTAGAGAAAGGGCCCACGGGTCTCATAGGACCTGGACCTTAGGAGAAAAGGGGGCTTGTACAAGTTAATTTGGGTTCAAGCAGGAGATCAAAGAGTCGATCTGACTCAGTAGACTGAAATATCCTAGACCGAGAGGTCGTAGAACCCCCAGGAGGGGATGGGGGGCTGCATCAGGTGTTATCAAATCTTGATTTCATCTCTAGATTTCAAGCGAAGGATATTGTTGGCCCTTGACCAAGTTTTGGAGATCCTTGGCCAGGTTTGACTTGTTTGTTGGAAATGTTTAACAGGTTGTCATTGATGGCAAGTACAACAATGAAGATGGCATGAATACAGGAATAATGTAACAGACAGGCACCATAAGTATTTTGGGAAGAAGCTGCAGAGCAACCTTGATGAAGCTGCAGAGCAACCTCGATAAGATCAGAAGAGATACTGCAGAGGATGTTTAGTATGTTTTACAGGAAGCGTAAGCTTGTCATTGATGGCAAGTACAACAGTAATGATGGCTTGAGTATAGCAGCAATGATCAACAGGAAAAGAAAAGATAAGTCCAGGAAGATCGAATGATTGAAGGCTCGAGAAGCATTTCTGATCATTGGATCCCATCCAAAATTTCCGACAGCATGAGGGCCATCAGATCTAAAGAAAGACAAGAAGAGGGCGCTGAAGAGGAGAATAGATCTCAGGCATCAGATCTGAGCATAGGGTCTGACCACTGTTGGATCGAGGAAAACCTTCACGTTCTTTAAAGTGCAAGGGGAAGTGAGCATAATCTCGATATGAAAAATCCCGATGTAATTTGAGTCGTCAAATGAAGATCACATCTGAACCATTGATTGGAGTTTCAAGGATCGCGTGTTGGAAATGTCAAAGAAACAATGCAACAGGAATCCTGATTTCTCGATGTGAAAAATCTCGACGTAATTTGAGCCATCAAATCAAGATCACATCTGAACCGTTGATCGTAGTTTTGAGGATGGCGTGTTGGAAATGTCAAAGAAACAATGCAACATGAATCCTAATTTCTCGATATGCACAATTCCGACATAATTTGAGCCATCAAATCAAGATCACATCTTAACCGTCGACCCGACTCACGTCAGCAGACCACGTCAGCTAGGAACACGTGGCACAACCAGGTAATGACAAGTGTCAGACTGATTGAACATTTCAGGCACATGTGAGTCACGAATCAGAGTGACACGTGGCAGCATTCAACACGTGTCAATCCATGTGTGACGTCAACAGATGGACACCTTGTGGAAGTTTCGGGGATCGAGAGTTGGATATGTCAAAGTTTTTTAACATCAGGAATCTCGATATCGCGATATATGAAATCACGATGTAATATGAGCCATCATATTAAGGTTAAATATGGACCATTGATTCCAGTCAATGGAGAGACATCGGGGATCAAGAGTTGGGCATGTCAAAGATTATTGACATCAGGAATCTTGATATCGTGATATGTGAAATCGCGATTTAATCGCAGCCGTTGAATAGAGATCAGATCTGGATCGTTGATCAAACTTCATATCGGAGTTTCATGAATCAAGACATAGAGAGGAAAAGAACTCAATTCATCAAGAATGCGGAAATCGCGAAATCATGATTCAATCGTAGCTGTTGAATCAAGATTAGATCTGGACCATGGAATCACAGGACATGTTGCAAGTGATCAAAATTTCGCTGACTTGGGGTCAACGGAGCATAGTGTTGAAAATTGTGAAATGTGAAATCGTGAAAGCGCCTTATGCATAAGGTTGTAGTCAGAACCCTTGGACACATCAGCGAGAGATGGAGGAAAGAGATAGAGAAACCAAGCTCATTTTTGGGGATCACAACTTGGAAAGGAAAGAACACAATGCAACAGGAATGCTGAAATGTTGAAACCCGATTTAAAGGCAAGATTAATAAAGCACATCCAACGGCGTAGATTAACCTGAAGGAGATCTGAGGGCTACTGTTGCACGACACAGTGAAACTACTAGAAACCATTGATGGTTTCTACCAGAGGATGCGAAGACACTTCAGGATGACTGACAAAGGAGGTGAATAGTCTCTGAGAGGAATGAAGATGTTTGTGGAGGTGATTGCCAGCTGATGAGCATTGAGGGTTGTAACTGAAATAGAGAAGGTGAGTTCGACTGTCACAGACAAGACGAAGAGTATCAAACTGCCAGAGAGGCTGAGGAATCTCAGTATAACATACAATGATGTTGGACACGCGGGGCGAACCACCAGAGAAGCTGAAGAGTCATGATGATGATCAGACAGAGCACTTGAGAGGTGGAGGATAATGGTGCGGAGTCAGCATGCAGAGGCATTGTGAACATTGCATGCACAAGGTGCATAGAAGCTATAAATACACAGTACAGAGAAGAGATTTGGTTGCTGTTGCTGTTAGAGTTGTGGTGGTCATTGTGTAGAAGGATTGAAGTGTGAGAAAGAAGGCAGAGTGTAGAAGTAGCAATACACAGAAGAGGAACTATGCAATGAATTGACATGGCGCAAAGAGCATAAAAAGCAAATGAACAGATAGCACAAGTCATGTGTGCAGGAAGGCAATGAGGCAGACAGAGTAAAGAAATGCAGCAGAACAATAATGAGTCTGGTAAGCCATTGATGAACATCTTATCACTGTAATAAGTTTCAGTAGCAAAGATTAATATTTCAGGGTGGTTGGGAGGTGCTCGGGAGGACTATTGTCCTCAGAGGTTCAAGTGGGTGCTTGAACACAGGGCGTTGTAGCTTCCATCTGATTGCATCCAGAGAAGCTAGGGTGGCAGGGTGGTGCAAGGGAGAACTATTGTTCTCTGTTATACAGGTTGGTGCCTGTATGATTGGAAGTTGGTGCTTCCATCCAGTTGTTGCTGGAAACACTCAGGGAGTTGGTGCTTCTTCTAGTTGGTGCTAGAGAAACCAGGGAGTTGGTGCTTCCTTGTAGTTGGTGCTAGAGAAACTAGGGAGTTGGTGCTTCCTTCTAGTGGGTGCTAGAGAAAACAGAGAGTTGGTGCTCTCACCAAGTTGCAGCTTGCAAAACAAAGGTTGTAGCCTCATTATGAGTTGGTGCTCATATGTATGATAATGTAAAGAATGTAATTATTACTTATCATATAAAGAAAAATAGTTTTTTACCCTGTATGGGTTTCCTTGGAAAATATCTGTCTCTGTGTTTCTCATATATGTGGCTGATGCTGAATGTGCCAGTGTTTATTTCGGTGCATTATTGTGATCATCATTCAGTGTTTCTGCAAAGAGTTTTAAAAGAAGCATAATTGTTTAAGCTCAGTGACAACTGATTCACCCCCCCCCTCTCAGTTGACCAACAATTGGTATCAGAGCCGGCCCCCTTTTATCTAAGGGTAGATCCTAGAGCTTAAACATGACAAGCCATGAAGGGACTTCAGTCACTAGGCCTCCTCTATTTGATGGAACAAATTTTGCCTTCTGGAAGGTTAGAATGAGATCATACCTAATGGCCTTAGGAGCTGATGTATGGGATATAGTAGAGACTGGATACATAAATCTTGTTGTGCTAGCTTCCAAGGATGATAAGTTAGAATTTTTCTTTAATTCTAAGGGAATGAATGCTATCTTGAATGGACTTGCAGAAGACGAGTTTGTGAAGGTGATGCATCTTCAAAATTCTAAAAAAATGTGGGACAAACTCATTAACAACTATGAAGGTAATGAGAAGGTGAAAGATACCAAGCTTCAAACCTACATAGTACAGTTTGAAAAGCTACAGATGAAAGAAAATGAAACTATTGGAAAATACTTTCTGAGAGTAGAAGGAATGCTAAATGCTATGAAGGAACTTGGTGAAACAATTGGGGAACCTTCTTTAGTTCATAAAATCTTGAAATCTCTCCCAGATAGGTTCAACCTGAAGGTCTCTGCTATAAAAGAACTTAATGATTTAAAAACCTTGTCTTTTGATCAACTTCTAGGGACGTTGACTGCATATGAGATCAGGATAGTTACAGAGAAACCCACCTCGAGAGAAGCATCATTTAAAGAAGATAACAATGAAGATTCTGAGCTTGGTGAAATTGAAGAAAAATTCGTGAGAAGACTAAAGAAAGGATCAGGCAAGTACCAAGGTAAGATTCCCCTCAAATGTTTCAACTGTGGTAGGATAGGTCATTTTGCAAATAAATGTCCCCACAAAGGAAAGGATCAGACTTGTGATGATGAGGAGAAATTAAAACATAGAAATTTCTTTAAAGAGAATAACTTTAAGAAGAAAAGTCTTTGTGCAAACAATGAAGATGATCCTTCAGATGATGAAGACAATGATTCATCTATTGAAGATAAACTAAATGACTTCATGCTTATGGCCAAAGATAATTATGATAATAAAAGCGCAAGCAGTGATGAGAATGATGAAGAAGTTGTATTTGAAATGGAAGGAGGACTGATCAGTGCACTGGAAGAGATTGATAGACTCAGAATTAAGAACAGAAAGCAAAAACAATTGCTAATACAGTTTGAGAAAGATAATAAACAGCCTGATGAAGACTTTGCCCTGCTGAAGGTGGAATTAGAAGAGGCAAGAAAAATTGAGGATATTCTGAAACATCAGCTATCAGAAAAGAGGGCAAGATTTGAAGCCCTAGGAGAAGAAGTAGTGAAAACTAGGAAAGAGATGGAGAAGTTTCAAGCCTTGTATAATCAGAATTTGTCAAGTATCAAAGCCTCAGAAGGATTAGCCACCATTCTAAATCAGCAAAGGAATCGAAAGTTGAAAACTGGTTTGGGTTATGAAGAGGGATCAAGAAGTGGGAAGTCAAGAAATGAATAACCCATCAAGTTTGTCAAAAGTACAACCAATGACAATAACAAGCCTGCAGAAACAAAGGAAGACAACCAGCCGCCTAGGACAAGTAAAGGAAAAGTGCCAGGACTGAATCTGTAGAACAAAGAAATAACGTACTCCCTACTCAAAGACATCATCAACATGAAAGAAATCGATTTGCTCAAAGAAGACAACCATTTTCCAGGTACAAAGAATTTTTCTATGAATATTGTTTCTACTGTTGTAATTTTGGTCACAAAGTTGTAAATTGTTCCTTAAGAATTAGACGTAAGCAATTAAAATTTCCAAGGAATAAATTTCTGCCACAACAAATAATGATACAACAAAGTAACAAACCATCACATATTACAAATTGCCAAATTAAGTCTAGAGACATGCAACTTAGGAGGTCAAGGATCAATAAACAATCAATGAGTAGGCAACCCTGCGACAACAACTTTGACCTATTGAACAATGAGATTGAATGCTATAACTATCACAACTTTGGCCACAAAGATGCAAACTACCATCTCAAGAATTACAAAGCAGATCCAAGAATAAAGTTCTTAGATAGAAATACTAGCACATGGAAGAGGAAATATAGTGAAAAATGTGGTCAAGCACTTTCAACTCAAAAACAAAAGGCCTCTAGAAAAATAGACAGTGGATGTTCCAAGCACGTGACTGGAGACAAGGATAAGCTATTGTCCATAAGTAAAAGCAAAACAAGAAATGTGATCCTTGAAAATGATGAACCAGGCAAAATCAAGGATAGAGGGATGATGAGTTTGAGTAATGACAAAGGAGATGCCCAGTGCTCTCTTCTTGAGGATGGTCTGAAACATAATTCGCTCAGTTCAAGTCAAAAGTGTGACAGAGGCAGTGAAGATGAGCTCACATCCAAAGAATGTAAGGTAAAGGTAAACTCAGGACAAATGGTGAATAACAATATAAGAACAAACAATAATGTTGATGTCAAATCCTCCTCTGCAAGTAAAGAAGAAGATTCAGATACAATAAAAGAATGCTCAGTCAACATTTATCCCACGAAAGAAGTAGGAGAAGAACCATGTCATAAACGGGAAGAAAAAATCTTAAAGGTTGAGAAGGCAGACACCCAAATCAAGTTCTTGAGCAAATCCATGACTCTGGACAAGGTCTTGGATAGCCAGAGATCACCAAATGACAAATCTGATATTGGACTCAACAAGGTAGAAATCAGTGCTCCTAAGAAACCTGATATAGGTCCTTCAATTGTGAGAAAGAAAAGCAGGCATGAGAGTGGGTGTAGCAGTTTTCTCCTATGATTGAATATGGACATAAAATCCCTAGATTGAATGCATCATGGAAGAAAAATGAAAATTGTAGTAATAGAGATCGATGAGATTCAATGGGGAGATCCAAGGGCTATTTAAAAAGTACAAGCTACAATTGCACAGTGTTCAAGTAGGACAACAACATTCTGATGTACAATATGATGTACATGACATCCTGTAGAGACAACAAGAGGAAAGACCTTGTCAAGGAAAGTTAACCTTTTA
>JASDQU010736681.1:128948-156409 GCA_032191745.1 Picea mariana | reverse complement strand
TGTAGGCATCATATAAGAGAGTCCTTCCTGTTAGGGGGAGTTTGTATTGATTTAATATCTGATACCTCCTAAAATACTGCAATAGCTCAGTGGGAGCATGTTCTCTTTGACATTGATGTCAAAGGGGGAGAAAAGACTATGGGTGCCTTTGTTCCCATCAATGCCAAAGGGGGAGATTGTTGGAAATGTTTAACAGGTTGTCATTGATGGCAAGTACAACAATGAAGATGGCATGAATATAGGAATAATGTAACATATAGGCACCAGAAGTATTTTTGGAAGAAGCTGCAGAGAAACCTCGATAAGATTAGAAGAGATAGTGCAGAGGATGTTTAGTATGTTTTATAGGCAACATAAGCTTATCATCGATGGAAAGTACAACAGTAATGATGGCTTGAGTACAGCAGTGATGATGAATAGGAAAATAGAAGATAAGTCCAGGAAGATCGAATGATTGAAGGCCCGAGAAGCATTTCTGATCGTTGGATCCCATCCAAAATTCCCGACAGCATGAGGGCCGTTAGATCTGAAGAAAGACAAGAAGAGGGCGCTGAAGAGGAGAATAGATCTCAGGCATCAGATCTGAGCATAGGGTTCGACCACCGTTGGATCGAGGAAAACCTACACGTTCTTTAAAGTGCAAGGGGAAGTGAGCGTAATATCGATATGAAAAATCCCAGCATAATCTGAGTCGTCAAATGAAGATCACATCTGAATCATTGATCGGAGTTTCAAGGATCGCATGTTGGAAATGTCAAAGAAACAATGCAATAGGAATCCCGATTTCTCGATATGAAAAATTTCGGTGTAATCTGAGCCGTCAAATCAAGATCACATCTGAACCGTTGATAGGAGTTTCGAGGATCGCGTGTTGGAAATGTCAAAGAAACAATGCAACAGGAATCTCGATTTCTTGATATGAAAAATTTTGACGTAATCTGAGCCATCAAATCAATATCACATCTAAACCATCGACTTGACTCACGTCAGCAGACCACGTTAGCTAGGAACACATGGCACAACCAAGTAATGACAAGTATCAGACTGACTCAACATTTCAGGCACATGTGAGTCACGAATCAGAGTGACACGTGGCAGTATTCAACATGTGTCAATTCACATGTGATGTCAGCAGATGGACACCTTGTTGGAGTTCTGGGGATCAAGAGTTGAAGATGTCAAAGTTTTTGAACATCAGGAATCTCGATATCGCGATGTAATCTGAGCCGTTAGATTAAGGTTAAATATGGACCGTTGATTCCAGTCAATGGAGAGGCATCGGGGATCGAGAGTTGGGCATGTCAAATATTATTGACATCAGGAATCGTGATATCGCGATATGTGAAATCGTGATTTAATCACAGTCATTGAATAGAGATCAGATCTGGATCGTTGATCAAACTTCATATCAAAGTTTCACGAATCAAGACATAGAGAGGCAAAGAACTCAATGCATCAAGAATGTTGAAATTGCGAAATCATGATTCAATCTTAGCCATTGAATCAAGATTAGATCTGGACCATGGAATCACAGGACATGTGGGAAGTGATCAAAATTTCCCTGACTTGGGGTCAATGGAGCATAGTGTCGAAAATCAAAAAATGCGAAATCGTGAAAGCACCTTATGCATAAGGCTGTGGTCACATCCCTTGGACACATCAGCGAGAGATGGAGGAAAGAGATAGAGCAACCAAGATCATTTTCGGGGATCGCAACTTGGAAAGGCAAGAACACAATGCAACAGGAATGCCGAAATTCCGAAACCTGATTTAAAGGCAAGATTAATAAAGCACATCCAACGACATAGATTTACCTGAAGAAGATCTAAGGGCTACTATTGCACGACATAGTGAAACTTCTAGAAACCATTGATGGTTTCTACCAGAGGATGCGAAGACACTTCGGGATGACTGACAGAGGAGGTGAAGAGTCTCTAAGAGGAATGAAGATGTTCATGGAGGCGATTTCAAACTGATGAGCATTCAGGGCTGTAACTAAAACAGAGAAGGTGAGTTCGACTATCACAGAGAAGACGAAGAGTCTCAAACTGCTAGAGAGGCTAAGGAATCTTAGTATAACATACAATAATGCTGGACACGTGGGGCGAACCACAAGAGAAGATGAAGAGTCATGATGATGATCAGACAGAGCACTTGAGAGGTGGAGGATAACGGCGCGGAGTCAACATGCAGAGGCATTGCGAACATTGCATGCACAAGGTGCATAGAAGCTATAAATACATGGTACAAAGAAGAGATTGGGTTGCTATTGCTGTTAGAGTTGCAGTGGTCGCTGTGTAGAAGGATTGAAGTGTGAGAAAGAAGGAAGAGCGCAGAAGTAGCAATGCACAGAAGAGGAACTGTGCAGTGAATTGACATGGCACAGAGAGCATAAAAAGTAGATGAACAGACAGCGCAAGTCATGTGTGCAGGAAGGCAATGAGGCAGACAGAGTAAAGAAATGCAACAGAACAGTAATGAGTCTGGTAACCCATTGTTGAACATCTTATCACTGTAATAAGTTTCGGTAGCAAAGATTAATATTTTAGGGTGGTTGGGAGGTGCTCGGGAGGACTATTGTCCTCAGAGGTTCAAGTGGGTTCTTGAACACTGGGAGTTGTAGATTCCATCTGGTTGCAGCCAGAGAAACCATGGTGGCAGGTTGGTGCAAGGGAGAACTATTGTTCTCTGTTATACAGGTTGGTGCCTGTATGATTGGAAGTTGTTGCTTCCATCCAGTTGTTGTTGGAAACACTCAGGGAGTTGGTGCTTCCTTCTAGTTGGTTCTCTCAGCAAGTTGCAACTTGCAAAACAGAGGTTGTAGCCTCATTATGAGTTGGTGCTCATATGTATGATAATGTAAAGAATGTAATTATTACTTGTCATATAAAGAAAAAGAGGTTTTTACCCTGTATGAGTTTCCTCGGAAAATATCTGTCTCTGTGTTTCTCATATATGTGACTAATGTTGAATGTGCCAGTGTTTATTTTGGTGCATTATTGTGATCATCATTCAGTGTTTTTGCAAATAGTTTTAAAAGAAGCATAGTTGTTTAAGCTCAGTGACAACTGATTCACCCCCCCCCCCTCTCAGTTGACCAACACTATTTTGGGACTTCGATAGGTTGTCAACGATAGAGCTCAATTTTAAGCAGAGATCACGGAATCTCGACCCCTTTTTAGGGATTTTTGGGTTTTGGTCTTATGTAACAAGCATGGGGATGTCGGCCCATGGGTTTACCCATGTTTAGGCCCATGTTGTAATTTATAAATAGATGTCTAGGTGATGTAAGAAGAGACAACGAAGGATGATATAGACATTTATGTGATGATGTGCTAAGTGTAAGTGATAGTTGTACATGCTTTGTGCATATTGTGTGAAGGTTACAAGAATAAGTGCAAGTGACTGTAAGAGATTGTGTAAAGGCTTTGCGCTATACCCTATCTTAGGGAAGGAGGATCTGGCTGAGTGCGTGCAGATCTCTTGTCCTATGTGGAGTAGGTTCTTGTGGTTCTGTTCATGTAATTAATTCACTGAAGATAATAAAGAGAAGAAGAGTTGGTGGACGTAGCCCCAAGCTAGGGGTGAATGACGTATATCTTGTGTTGTGGTTTCTTTGTGCATTGTGAATGTTTTATTGTTTATATGATTACTTCTTAGTGTAATGATGTATGCTTAGATGAATATGATAGCTTAGTGGCTAATGCTATGAATAAAATGCTAGATCTTATCTATGTTGATATGCTTAGTGCTTGAATATATTAGATCTGGATGAATACTGCGCTGCTCTATAATTAGGGTTTATTTTTGCTGTAAACAAAGGTTAAATAATAATGAACTATAAATTTTAAGTGCTATGTTAAGGTGTTACCATCACAGATCTGTGTCCCATCTAAACTTCCAGACACTGGAGTCTTGCAACCACCCCTACCTCTACCTCAGGTGAGACTTCATCTACTTCGGAGGTGTTGCCGAAAGGGCCGGTATTTAGGTTTTTGTTGGTGCACTGTTGAAGCATTGAACCCTAGGTCTTCTCTTGTGCCAACAAATGGTTCCGTTGTCGGGACCTGAAACTGTGATTGCTGGGAACTGAAGAAAAGAGAAAGATTTGTGCGTAGATCTGCTACTTTGGTGCATGATATTCTACTTGAATTGTGAATCTCTATGCTAAGAAGAGAAGTTCTATCTTAAGAAAAGAGGTAAGATCTTGAGGCTTTGTGATCTGACAAAGGTAAGATAAGTGAAATTTTTTATTTCAAAAGAATGGATCTAGGTATGTTTAATAGATTTGGTCCTAGTCTGAAAACTAGCGTACAACTAGAAGAAAGAATATTTGATATGAATAGATTTGATAGAAATAATGAAAGATATGTTATTCCTATGCATAGAAAGAATGTTTGGACTAACAAATGGATGAAGGATCCTAGAAAGAACTTTTTGCAGGTTAGTTACTGTGATCCTAGTGCATAGTACAAGAAAGGTTGGGGATCATTCAAGAGAAAGAGAGGATTAATGCTTTGCTATAGTTGTAGAATACCAAGACATCTTGCTAAGGAATGCCCTGGTAGAGGTCCTACTTGCCTTTGTTGTAAAGCTATGGACCATGAAGTTTTGGATTTCCCTAGAATGATTGCTAAGATTGAAAGAATGAACATGAGACCAAAAAACCCCGAGGAAGGCCAAGAAACTAAGACCATGGCAGAACCCCATAAAGAATCAGATACGGTATTACTATGAATGAAAGAAACCCTGAATGATCACATAAATATCAACTTGTCAGAGATATTCAAAGAAAAAGAGTTTATAGAAGTAAGAATACGAGACTTCGGCATAGACTCTATTCTAGATGAGGAAACATAGGTGAATGTCATGACAGAAAGTACTTAGGAAATTTTGGGAAGGCCTACTATGGTTCCTTCATTAGGAGGAATAAGATTCTTTAGAGGAAAACTCATAACCCTATGTGGAAGACTTACCCAAACCTCTATATGTGCTCATGGAACTTCGATAGAGGAAGAATTTGAAGTTGTTAAATTCATTGAGAACAATGCCCCATTTGCTATGTTATTAGGAGAAACCTGGATCGAGAGAGATCAGATCCAAAGAAAAGAAGAAGAGGCCCTAGAATAGAAAAAGAAAGAATTAAAAGTTTTCATGACTAAGAGAATAGAACACTTGATAGAAGAACAGGAGGACAAGTTGAAGCAACTTAGGACCAGAGACTAGGTTGTCGAAGCTGAAAAAATGTAGGAAGACTTGAAGAACCTATCCATACAGGAAAGTAGAGCACCTACCCTAGACATAAAAGAAGTATTACCCTTGAACACTATGACATAATCTTATCAATGTGAAGTTACTATGTTGATTACAGATAAGAATCAAAATGGAAAGAGGAATACTAAGACATAGATCACAGGGAAGAAAGATACACAGCTCAGTAAGAAGAGAGAAAAGCTAGAAAAGTTACAGGAGGTTCTGGAGGAGACTTCACAAAAGGTAGGTTTTCAAAAATGGAACTTCGTCGAGATATTAGAACAATGCTAACTGGCACTTCACCATGGTGGAGTGATATGACCTTTGGAAGCATTATAACCATTAGACCAATGCCTCAAACAATTAGAACAATAGTTATGGCTAGAAAGCTCGCCATCGGGCCGTTGGGACTATGTCGTAATAGACATAACTGCATTGATGAAGGCTCCTCACTCATTGGAGGGATCCGTTACACCGCTGTCTACTTATTCTGTCGACTGTTGCACCGATAATACTTTTGCAAATTGTATCTGCGCCAACAAGAGAACTCATTGTTTTTGTGTTGCGTTTACTAAGACTCCGCTACCTGTTGAATGATTGTTCATCGACCTGAGTATCCAATATCAAGTGTGTATGTCGGACAAACTCAGTGCAGTTGAAAAGTCTATAAAATAAATCTTAATCTATCTAATGGCCAAAAAAGTAATGTCTGCAGGGATTAAATCTTCATCGATGAGAGGAGTGCAAGCCTCTTTGTTGACTGCTCGTGGATTTGGACCATCCCGAGCTGCAACCAAGAAAAGACCTAAGCATAGAGATGACTTGGTGAATGCAAAGTTGATCATGTCTATCCTAACCGACTACATCCCTCCCCTGGTCGGCACGGTGAGTCATGAAAGTGTCCTAGGGGACTTCGATTACACCCTGGTTACTGTGTACCTCATGAAGGGGATACGTGCAGTTCGAACCCAGCTAGAAAAGATCATGATATTAAAATTCAATGAATTCAACCTGGGGGATTGCAATAACCAAAACATGCTCGCCCCTTAAAGGTACTTGACTAGGATGAAAGGGAAGAACTTGAGGATAATCCCCCAACCATGGAATATGAACCTCGCACAGTCCACTGTCCTGAACGTAATGAAGATACCACATTTTGGAAGGCACTAAGAAGTTAATGCATGCGTTAAGATCCTGCTGTCATGCTACCATAGTGGCTATCTATGGCTAGACACATGCATCACCATTGACCCAATGTTGATCCATAGGATCACTAGGTTGAGCATGAAGGGACTAGACCCACAAGACTTCTACCCAAGGAAGGCTACATATCACACCTTGTCACAAAGGATTAAGGATACCTATGGTGATGTAGAAAGGGCGATGCGAGGCTACAAGGTAGCCTCCATCTAGAATGGTGCAGTGCTACTAGCCTTCCAGCTGATCGAAGGGAAGCTAGTGAGAAAGAATAGACCGACACAGGTCACAGGGTTTGTTGTTGACCTTGTTGGAAAATGCATAGAAGGATTACAGATGAATTGGGCAAAGTACTTAGTCAACTAGTTAGAATTGGATTGCCGTGAAGCTCAGGATCAGGACTATGAATTCCAATTTAGCTGGCCCCTAATTGTCAGTGTGTTTACATCTTGGGAGATGCTGAAAGGTGCGACCTTCCCCAACATTGAGCCATTCGAGCCACTCGCTGCAAAGTTCACCATGCTCTCGTATTCGAGCGATATGGAAAAACAGTGGCAGTCAAATGAAGTATTTCATACCTACTATATGCAGTTAAAGAGGGCCATTGAGGTTGTCCCTCATGTGATGTCAAACACCCTACACTGGTTCAGGCCCCTTATGAAGTTCTGCACAGATCAAAATTTTATTTATATCACTGCACGCTTAGACGAGAGTAAAGAAGAACTTCAGTCATACTATAAGCTCACAAAAGATGACCTAGAAGAGATAATTAAGGACTAGCCTACAAAGCTCCTTATTCCTGTTGACCCCGCAGAATTTTTTGATACTGAACTAATCAGAAACCTGCAGGCCACTAGCAAAGAACAGGAGACACCTAGAACCATCATAAGGAAGAATATAGAAGAGGTATAGAGCATGAGTAGTGAATTAGAAGAAACTACCTCAGAATCACCTGGAGGAGGAGGTAATGACGAAGTAGATAAATAAGAGAACAATGGGAAAGAAGATCAACAGAAGCAAGGCGAAGTAACCCCGCCCAGGGATCTCATTGATGAGACTGATTCATCTAAGAAAAGAAAGGTTTCTCCCATGAAACCTATCTCGGAGAAGAAATCCAGAGCTAGTAAGACCAAGTTATAGACTGTGCTCACGCTCAATGAATTCAAGTTCATCATCACAGTTGTATCAGATACCTCGCAAGAAATGTTTTAGAACAACGAAGCCAAACAAGAAGCCAAACAAGAAGCCATGTATGATAGAATTGAGACAAAGATGAGAGGATTTCAGCAAGCCCTTCACTCCATCTGCGTAGTTTTTACCGTGCCCTCACCATCACAAGAACCAGAGTTGGGAGATGAGCTTGCCTAACTATGTAAACTAGCCAATGCGACCGAAGTTCGCCTTTGTCACACACAAGAAGAAAAGGACCAGGCCATGGTGGCCCTGAAGCAAGCACAAGACGTGGTGATAGAGCAACATAGGATTGCGTAGCAGGACAAGGATTCCCTCCAGTCAAAATTTGAAGAAGAGAAAGAACAAATCCAGCGAGAGAAGGAAAAAATTCTCACCGAGCAGGTTGGAGTAAAAGAAGCCGTCAATAGAGCACTCCTCTCTCTGACGGGCTTAGAGAAAAAGAAGGAAGACCCAGTAGAGAATCAAGTAGCAAAGCTTGTTGAAACCATTCAATAGATTCAACAGAGAATAACAGATCTAGAGCTACAATCAGTGCCAAAAATTCCGCAAGACGTGCGGGGATCAAAGAGAAGAAACTGCTCGGAGTGCATATGAGATAATCAATATCTTCTCCATGGAATGTAAAAAACTCAATGATTGCAGTGCACAGACTTATGAATGACTTACTAAAGACCCTGAACTAAAGACACTAGAGTCCCGACTCTAGGAGGCAAAGAAACAAGAAACAACAGTACAGGCACAATTGAAGCTCTTGTCTGCAGTTGAAAGAATTAAAAGATCACAGGAACAACACACTATTCAACACAAATTCCATGCCATACAGAGAAAAGTCATGGAAGTGACTCAGAGGCTCCAGCTAGTCTAGGATGTAGCTTGTCATCTATTTGAGGAGATGAAGGACGAGGAGAAAAACTAGAGCAAGTAGTCACTACAGTTGAGAAATTCTTGGAAGGACCTATGAACGAGGAAGATCTTCAGGAGTTCGTCAAGTAGGAGGACTTGGCACAACAACAGGTTGAACTAGCTCGATCCAAGCTTGAGGATTTTGAGGCAGAAATAACCAAATCAGAGTGACTCGAGACGAGTCATAGGTGAGTGTTGGGGGCCTATTGGCCCTTGACCAAGTTTTGGAGATCCTTGGTCAGGTTTGACCTATTTTGGGACTTCGACAGGCCATCGAAGACGGAGCAGAGATCACAGAATCTTGGCCCCTTTTTAGGGATTTTTGGGTTTTGGGCGTATGTAATGGGTATGGGGATGTCGTCCCATGGGTTTACCCATGTTTAGGCCCATGTCGTAATGTATAAATAGATGTCTTGGCAATGTAAGAAGAGACAACGAAGGATGATATAGACATCTATGTGATGATGTGCTAAGTGCAAGTGATAGTTGTACATGCTTTGTGCATACTGTGTGAAGCTTGCAAGGCTAAGTGAAAGTGATTGTGTAAAGGCTTTGTGTTGTACCCTAGCTCGAGGAAGGAGGATATGGCTGAGTGCGCACAGATCTCTTGTATTATGCAGAGTAGGATCTTGTGGCTCTGTGCATGTAGACGATTGACTAAAGATAATAAAGAAAAGAAGAGTTGGTGGACGTAGCCCCAGGCTGGGGGTGAACCATGTATATCATGTGTTGTGGTTGCTTTGTCCATTGTGAATGTTTTATTGTTTATATGATTACTTCTTAGTGTAATGATGTATTCTTAGATGAATATGATAGCTTAGTGCCTAATGATGTGAATAAGATGCTAGATCTGATCTATGTTGATATGCTTAGTGCTTGAATATATTAGATCTAGATGAATATTGTGTTGCTTTGTAATTAGGGTTTATCTACACTGTAAACAAAGGTTAAATACTAATGAAATATAACTGTCAAGTGCTCTGTTAAGGTGTTACAATCATAGATCTATGTCCCAGCTAAGGTTGTATAAATTGGAGTCCTGCAACCACCCCTGCCTCTACCTCGGGTGAGACTTCATCTGCTTCGCAGGTGTTGCTGAAAGGGCTGGTAGTTAGGGTTTTGTTGGTGCATTGTTCAATTGTTGAACCTTGGGTCTTCCCCTGTGCCAATGGATATGAAGGAGATAGTCTGACTACATCAAGAAGTATCAGAAGTTAAATTCCGTCTGTAGACAATGGGTGAAGAAGACATAGTATCGATGCTCTATGAAGAATTTTTGCAATTGTGCAACAACAAATTAAAGAACCAAGTAAGTTGTAGGAGAAGTAAGAGATTCTCTCGAATGCAGAGTATTCCATATATTTTCCAGGAGGGCAAGTAGAATGTGAAAATGGCTACTAGAGGCCATGGTGGTCAAGGAAAAGACTGCCAATGGAAAATTAAAGAGAAAATTGACAAGGAGCTCATTAAGATAAGATCAAGAATGGAGTAGCTGACATTGAAGATGCAGCAAGAGGAAAGGGTACACTGGAGGTATGAATGGGATCTGAACAAGAAGGTAAAATGACCTGTTCAAAAGTTGTTGGCCAGAAGGAAACAACAAAATTTGAGGAGATAGATGAGGCATGCTGAAAACCTTAGTGAAACAGAACATGTGGGGGTTCACATTTGTGAGCCAGAAATTGGAAGAACCCTCAGTGATGAAGAAGGGATATCAAAGGATCTTATGAACTACCAGGAGGAAAGAAGTGAAAATTCATATTTCTAGGTGAGAAATGAGATGAGATCAATTGAAGATCTCATTGACTGCTAGGAGATTAGGGGAGGAATCCTAGATTGCCAGGTGGGAAAGGGAATTAGAATGAGACTGTCTGAAAGTCTCAAGAGCTCAGAAGTGAGTTCAGTTCAACAAGGAGTGTTGATAGATGAATACTCATGTGGTTTTGTTGGCCATGTGAATGAAGATGATGAGAATATAAATACTTCCACCATCAAAGAGGAATATCAAAGGTGCATTTTGATCATTGGGGGAATCAAATTGTTCATGCCAAGTAGCCAAGCAGAGGCTAGAATAAGTCTTGTAGATGCAAAAATAGAAGAACAACCAATAGAGACTTTCAAAGAGGAGGAGGAGAAGGAGCATACACTGATGTTTTCCCCAGCAGAAGGAGAAGAGCATTCAACATAATTTCTCAAAACTTTCAGCCATGAAGCTGAACAGGAGATGACTGCAACACGTGAGTCTGCAATAGAAGAGGAAGTAGACATCATGAAATTTTCTGATCTGTATGAAGAATTGGAAGTCCTAGAGAGAAGTGTGATAGTGAAAATCCAACACATCCAAATTATCAGGTTGGAAATAGGTGGAGGAGTATACCAGCCTAGGGAGAAATTGGAGGAAGTTGGAGCTGAACCAACGCAAGAGGAGCTGCCAGAAGCTAGTCTGTCAAAGGAAGAAGCTGAGAAACAACTTAGTGATGAGACTGTGGAACTGGACTCTATAGTAGGGTGGAAAGATAAGCCCACAAGAGAAAAATAAAACAACAAGGGAGATCAAGATGATCTACCCATCGATAAGGAAAAAGTGCAACAGAGAAGACTGCATAAGGAGAACCAACTATTGGAGCAATTGGAAGAGGTAATTGAAGAAATCATGAGGCTGATGGTGAGGTCGGCAACATAAGCATTCAACAATGAGAAGATGAATAGAGAAGAACCTGCCATAGAAGCAAGGAAGAAGAAGCAACAACAACATCAACAACAAAGTAGAGGAGTAGGAGGACAACTCTAGAGGAGAGTTTGGGATCCAATGGGATTTCAACACTAGGACAGAGGAGCTCATGATTTTCCCAACATTGGAGTATGATGCAGGAGCATTTCTCCACCTCAGTAATGCACCAACATTCCAGCACATCAAAGTGCATTCAAGGAAGGGAGAGGCGCCAACCCTCTCTTTTTTTTGTCATTTTAAATTTTAATTTGAATTAGATGCGATTAAATTTTGTAAGGCTGAAAGAGCCAAATTGATGCCTTTGTGTAAGGAGATAATGTCTCCTTTAATGGCTGACAAGATGATGAGATATAGATCTGATTCATACTAGATGGACATTGAATGCAATTCAATGTAATTAATGAGAGTTAGATAACTTTAAGGGAAGGGCTTGAGGAGCCCCTCTTTTTGTAAAAATATTTTTGTATCCAATTTCATTAGGAAGCTAAGGAGGAGGCAGTAGCACGCAGAGGAAGTTAGGAGAGTAAAGAGAGGAGAAAATGTTGAGACTTTGTTGCAGTCCAACCTTTGTAAACATCTGTGTAGACATTAAGAGATAATACAAAAAGTAGTTTTTCCTGCATATGATTATGTGTGTGTGTTTATATGTTTATGAATGAATGCCATATTTGTGTTTATATGAATGTATGTTGTAGATGTGTATGACTAGTTTCCATCTATAGGGTGAAGATAGATTCCACTATATTTAAGAGTTTGTTAGAATTTTTTCTAGGTTCTTTTAGGCTAAGTGCAAGGAGTGCGCGAAAGAGTATTGAAAACTCTGTGAGCCAACGCAAGGAGTGCATGACAGAGTATTGAAAAATCTGTGATCTAGCACAAGAAGTGTGTATATGAACTCTTTCGAGTCAAAGAAGAACGTGTCAGGAGGGTACAACAGAAAAGTTACAGACTCAAGGATGGGCCTCAAGGCTGTTGAACACCTTAGAGGGGAGACTTTTTGAGGATGCATAGAGAAACAAAATTGTTGAAGATTCTATAGAGATATTCCAGAAGGGCATTGAGCATATGCAAGTGTGTACAAGGTGAACTCTACCTTGAGTTCAAGGAGAGGAGTATCATAGGAGAGACACTCAAAAAGTTGTTGAATACTCTGGAAAGCTTAGCAAGGAGTTCTTGAGAAGAAGTTTCCAAGAGAGAACATATACCCCTTTGAGGAAAAAAAGGGACAAAGACTTCCAAGGTCCGAGAAATTGAAGCTCAAGGAGAATCAAAGCTGTTGAATAGTCTAGAGGAAGACCTGTGCAAGGAGTGCACCATGCCATCACTTGGACTAGTTTTGTAAGAAGTTAATTGAATACTTCATCGAGAACAAGGAGGGCATAGAAGTGTGAACTTATCTCAAGTTCAAGAATATCAAAAGGAAGAGCGTTGAGTTGCCAGGAGGGCACTAGAGAAATATTATAAGAAAGTGGAAGGGCTGAGACCCTTTGGAGTTCTAAGCCAGTTTGAAAGCTGAGAAGAAATAGTGCAAGGAGTGCACAAGACTCAAACTTATTCCAAGTCCCGAAGCTCAGGAGGAGGAGCAACAACAACTATTGAATCGAGCTACTGGGAGAGATCTGGACCATTGAATCCACACCTAGACACCTAACATAACACGCTAAGAGGAGGAACACATCCCATCCGTTGGATTTGGGTGCAAAGTATCAACAACCGTTGGATCCATAGGTAAGCGTATGAGACGTGAACTCTTTTAAATACATAGGAGAGCGGACTTGCGAAGTCTCAAAGTCCTGGAGAGGTTAGGGACCATCCATCATCGAGGATGACAGGTGGTGAAAGATCAGAAGATTTGGGAGATAGAGCCCTAGGAAATTTTCAAAGAGTAAGGTGAAATATTCGCGAAGTTGTGAAGGACAGAGAAGATATGGAGTCATTAGATCCATAGAATATTGTCAACTTCAGGAACAACCACTTCAAAGGAATTGAAGTATCGAGCTTCAAAAACTCCTGAAGCTCGAAGTAGCGAAGAATATCTTAGTCGTCCATCAGTTGGAGACACATGGTGGGATATCCTGCATTCCAGAGGAGCAAGTGTAGAATGGTAGAGAACTCCCAAAGAATGGATTTGATCCTAGCCATTGGCATAGGAAGGACATGCGGCGAGAGATCAACGCTTCACTAATTCACTAGTCAGGAAAGAGAGAGGTAGGAGAAGTAAAATCTCATGACGTTTGAAGTTGCGAGGCCATTAGGGCCATCTATGAAGAGAGGACACTTGGCAGAAGATCTGCTAGTCTAGAGACTCAAAACTCTGGAGGTTCTGTGGAGAACTGTTTTAGAATTTCCTAAAATGTCGAAGTCGAAACAGTTGAGGGTCATTGATCTAAAGAAGTGGCGGGGACTATTGATACTCATGTCGGTTATGTTCGTGGTTCAGAGTTCGAAGAGGTTGGAGATGACTCGAGTTGAAATGATCGAAGCTCGGACTCTAGAGTGCCCAGAATATTAAGCCCTAGGTCATAGCCCGAGGTCACATGGAGAGAGGGGCCTAGCAGGAGGAGCTAGCACTTGCCAGTCTAAAAGTGTCAAGAGCACTAGAGAAAGGGCCCATGGGTCTCATAGGACTTGCACCTTAGGAGAAAATGGGGCCCGTACAAGTTAATTTGGGTTCAAGAAGGAGCCCGAAGAGTCGATCTGACTCAACAGACTGAAATATCCTATACCAGGAGGTCGCATAACCCCTAGGAGGGGAGGGGGGGCTACATCACTTTGTTACAAAATCTCCCAAGTGAATGCGATAGTCTGCAACCTTTCCTCCAACCTTTTGTTTGGCACTCGAAGACAATTCTATGTATCTAAACTTATCCTGCTCGACTGCCTTTACCTTAATTCTTTTTAGTGTTGCACTAGTGATAAAGCTTTTTGCAGCACCTGGATCTATCAAAATACTAAAAAATTGGTCAGGGATTATACCTGACTTCTCGAGCACAATGGAATGGTGCTCGACCTAACGGTTATTCACCACTACATGATTCATGTGGACCTTTCCAAAATCTCCAATTGTAGTGTGTCTTGATGACTCGATTGTTATGGCCCTCTCAACCTGATAGTCTTGCTGGTAATTTGTCTCTCCACATGTCCAACATCTGATCTTTGGTCCAATACGCCTGGTCCCCAAAGTAGAAGATATTGGCCTTCTAGCCTGAGATCCTGGTTTGTTCTGCTGAACATGCCTGAACTACTGCTGTTGTGGGAGACGTTGCTGCTGATGTGGTGGTCCTCTGTAGGGAGTCCTTTATTCAGGAGTCAGTTGTCTAGGTGTCATGAATGCAAGTCCTCTAGACGTATCTCCATACCTTGATGCATGTATGGCTGGTGTTTGATGCTACTACGCTCTGGATTTCGTCTGTCTAGTTGGTATTGTAGGAGTCCTACTCTGAACGATGTTGGTCAGCTCTTCCTTAGCTATGAGGACCCTTTGGACCGCATCATGCAATGCTTGAGGCATTAGGATCCTCACCTTCACACAAATGTTGAGGTTAATGCAAAACAAAAAATTGTTGACCTTTATCTTCTCCATGTTAAGGTGTGGAGCATACCTAAGCAACTCCATGAATTGAGCATCATACTCGAGCACTGTACAACCACCCTAACATAAGGCATTGAACTCATGAATTCCTCTAAAAAATTCCTCTCCCAGAACCGCTCCTTGAACAATTCTCATGATACATGCTCTATGACCATGTTTAGTTAAGGTAGGAGTGTCTTCCACCATAGAAGAGCACTCCCCTTCAACTGAAAGACCACCATGAAGAACTTCTTGTTGGAGATGTATTCATGAAGTGCGAAGCACATTGCCATGTTATCCAACCATGCCTCGGCGGCTGAGTCATCCATGGCACCCATGAAATCGAGAAACTTCACCTTCTTGAGTTCTCTATGAATGTTGCCACTGTCAACTAGAGCATGTCGTGAACCCTCATTAGGTACATGCACCCTAGCCTCATCTCTATCTAATCGGTTAATCAAGGCCTCTGACATCCTCTGAAAGGACCTCATCAAACCAACCACATCCCCCACAACAATATGATCCTGTCCAATGAATTGCTCTTCTCCCTGGGGGTTAGACCCCTCTAACATGGATGCTACAGGAGGCGTCGCACCTCTTCACCTAGCACCACGTCATCTACCTCCACATCGTCCTCTAACCATGATTACCTGCATGGAAAAAAATCAATTTTATTTAGTGGTAAGTTATTAATCAAGTTCTTAATACAGTGGAAGCCGTAATGATTCCAAGTCACGGGGTTGAACTTTTGTCTGATACCATATGTAACGATCCAGTCGTTATGAAAACAAACAAAGTACAATAGGTAATTTTTTTTTTTAGGAAAATAGAATTGTCACACATAATTGATAGCATTGCAAGTGACACATCATCATGACTAATAATGACACAATCACCGCATCAACATAATTAATAGTGACACATCATAAAAATTAATAACAACACATAATCAACACATTAACACAAATAAATAACGACACAATCTACTCATCATCATAGCAAATAACAAAGCATTATCAACACGTTAACATAATCATATAGCCACACGATCCAACACATCACGATCAACTAAAGAGAAATACAGATAACTGATCAACCATGTCATTGAACATTTAAGAACTACCTGCCCAACCTGTCCTGCATGGTTAGGACCTCTAGGACACATAAACGATGCTCAAGCCCGGGATTCATCCAATTGATTTTGACCACTTAAAGTCTTAGGGATGGAGACTGTTTTGAGGAACAATGAGGTGTCTAAATCCCACCAATACAATCAAGTTGAGATCCAACAAATCAATCAATCAATCTTAATTATCAGTTGTTCATGGTGTGACATAATTCCTAGTACAACATACATCAATTTAATAAAAAAAAATTCCACCTCCGAAGCATTCAACATTAGTCCAACTAAAATATCATATATCAATTTTATTAACGCAATTCCCAACTTTGAAGTGTTCCACCAATGGTCCAATTAAAATAACATACAACAATTTATTAACACAATTAACATCTATGACTACTTAACAATCAAGGAAAGATTTATGGAACGTTCTTACTAACAAGACATGATTACCATTTACATAAACCAATTCTACACCACACCTCTTTAATGTTACTCTAGCACATTAATTCCATTATCATTTAGAGAAGAAATGACAGTAAGGATCTAACCACTAATATTATATAAATCCTTCCATAAAGTAACACAATCCTCAACTAGGCCATAGGACATACAAGGAAGTACACGAATTATGCCTTACTTAATCAACTTCAAGCAATGGTTAAGTGCATTTGAGCATGAAAATAAACATAAGGATAATAAAACCACAAAGTCATACTAGATTCTATAAGGTTCTGCTTCAAGTCACCATAAGGAATTTTTCCAAGGTCAGGGTTAATAGGGTCAAGTGCTCTTTTCAAGTGTTCAAGTTTTTGTGTCAAGTAACCTCTACATAGCCCATATATACCATCTTATTTATGGGAATCCCTTGAGGAAAAAAGGAGAAAACAAATTAATTATAATCAATTAAAACACCAATGGAGATCCAAATCTTCTTTAAGCGAGGCATAAGGGAAATTAATAATTTACAATTCCAAAAGTAAGAAATAATAATTCAAGGTGATCAACTTAGACCGTAAAGTACATTGGAAGGAGTTAATACATACTTCACTATATGTAGGATGTCAATACACATAGCATCATGGTATAATTAAAATGTTGAGTAATATATGCCCTTAGGAAGAGTTAATTGATCAAGTACTCAGTTATGTATACAAGGAATTCCTATGTCACCTACATATCCATTTATGTGAAAAAAGAGACCCAAACATAAGGCAATGAACCAAGTAATGAACTGCTTTACACATCTAATTAAAAAGGACTTAGACGAAATAAAGATCACATTAATACAATAGGGAGCTCCACCACTATATGTCTCCATTGGAATGAATTAAACGAAAACCACAATCGTTCCTTATTAATCTAATTAAATGACACGTGGGCTTTTGGTTAGTTTAACAAGTTTAG
The DNA here is from genome assembly GCA_032191745.1 of Picea mariana. NCBI lineage: Eukaryota > Viridiplantae > Streptophyta > Pinopsida > Pinales > Pinaceae > Picea > Picea mariana. The sequence goes on along the minus strand of JASDQU010736681.1, from coordinate 139,030 downwards.
AGTGGGGATGGCTCCTCACTTGGGAATTTCAAGGTAGTGTGAAAATCTAGAGGACAAGGTGTAAAACAAAGAATACAATTATTGAATCTTAAGGAAGGAATGATAATCTTAAGGAGGGAGTGATCGAGAATAGACGCTGACAAATGATTAGCTTATATATTCTTTTACAATGGATAATTCAACAATGGAGGATTTTCAAATAGACGATTCGCTAACTAACAATATCAAACTTATTCGCCAACATATTTTGTTTCTCATGAAACAAGAGATCCAAGTTATCATGAATCTGAGGAAGAATGAAATTTTTTTTCAACAGAAGGATTTCAGTCTCTTTGATTTTTTGTTGACTCCTAGACTACCTGACTATGATTTTCATTGAGAGCTAGGACTGGGATAGAGAAGTACACTAAGCCTATGCTAGACAATTGGATGAGACTATTACTGGGACTATTCTATTCCACTTAAGTAAAATTCATTTTTCAAATACTTGGCATGCCATACAAATTTTAATATCATGGAAAGCTAAACCTCATTGCGAACATAATGATTAAAATGTTGGAAGCTCTAGTGATTACAAACATATGACTAGACTAGAATCAAGACTATAAATTACACTGGAAACAACCATAAGTTCCAATTTTTGGGTTAAAATGAAGGACCAGATAACTAGGAAATTACAAATACTTAAATTGAAAATTTTGAAGAAATCCAATACTAATTATCACTTCCTAGTTTTCACAACCATCTAGATCTGGTCACTTCGATATTAGAATAGAAATACAATCACGACAAAGTTTTCTAGAGGCCATATATGAAATTTTAATTAATTAAAATTCAAACTCAAATACGAATACCGTAACCGACAACGAAGAAGTTGAAGGTGTTCTTCTGCGTTGATGCTCTTGAAGATGTCCTTCGGAAACTGACGTTCCTTCTTCCCTCCTGCTTGCTAATCATCGAGACTTCACCGATACCTCCCATCCAATGCTAGGGGTACTCTTCTTCCCCCTTAGCCCCCCTAGCAGAAAAAGGGCCACACACACAAACCATAAACCCTCTAGCTCCCAGCTTGCCTTGCAAGGTAGAGCCAACACTCTCTCTCAAGTTGGGTACCCAACTCTCACAAGTAAAACCAGTCAAAAATTATGCAACATAACCTTATGAATCACCCCTTTGTTTTCTTTTTTCCGCTTTTACCATTTTCTTTATAGTAGTTTCCTTAATGACACATTCCCACTTGCACATTTAATTCACTTTTTAATTAGATAATTTAGAATTATTTTCCCCTTACACTTTTCACCCTTTCCCTAAGTTGCACAACTACTTCTACATTTTATTTTAATTAAATTCAATCTTCTCACCTTTCCTAAAAATGCTCCTTAAATCACTCCTAGTTATCTCATTATTCCCCTTATTCCCAATTAGTGACAAACACCTTAATAAATGTGAGTTGAGTTATAATAAGATCCTTCTCATGGTTAACTAGTGTTAGCTAGACTCTAGATTCCTTTCTATGCATACCCTATTCTCTCATCTTTAATTCTTTCTTAATTAAAACTCCCTTTTAATATTTCTTGCACACATGTGCCTTATCCATTCTTTAGATATATTTCACCTTTTTATTAAATCTTAACTTGATTTTCCTTCCCCCCTTTTAAATTAATTTTGCATTAGCTTCCTTACATGAAATTAGACTTAGGATTAATGTTTTAATATGCTTAGAATTCATTTGGGGTTTACAGTTACTAAATTCATTCTTTTAATTAATTAATTAATTAATTAATCTGACAATGCTTAAACTTTTTTTTTTTAGGTTTAATATTATTCTTTTCAAGATTTTCTAGGCCACCTAGATTCATTGAATCAAGTTTTATTTATGTGACGTGCCCTTCAAGATGCACTCCATTCTCTAAGGGTACCACTCACCCGTAACTGGTTTTGGTAGTCATCCAACCCATGGAGTCAACACTCCATTCAGGGAACCTTGTGAGAGAATAAGAGTTTCTAAGGAATAAAGACCCTTCCTTATTTCACGCCTCTTAGAAATCTTCATGAGTTATTGTATCATCCTGCCCTCATGACATCGTGTACCTCTAAAACTAGGTAATCATTAACCTATAATTCGAGCCATGATGAGAGTGCTAGTAGGCTATGACAAGGACACTGCCACACCTCTCCCTCAATATTTGTTCTATGTGCATGGCCCCTTTACTCTTTATGTGAGTCATATTAGAAAGAATTCGTCAGCCTGCATCCATCAACAGAACATTGTCAATGATCCATATACAAAATCATATTATAATCGATCATATGTCGCATATGCATAAATTAAATACTCAAACCAATACAATCCACTCTCGGATTCAATCCAGAGTCCAAAGAGGTCCATTGATGCCCTCGACATCCACAATCTGTCAATGTCCTTCACACTTAGGGAAAACTCGTCAATAGCATATGTCAATACACATATATCAAATAACATTAGATCATAATCCATCAACATCATCATAATAATCCATAAGAGAAACAAATAACCATATACTATAACCATATCAATTGCATGCAAGTGTCCTCAAATAATAAGTCGATAACATGTGCTTGCAAGAGAGGGATGTTACAAAAGTTGTGGATAAGGTATTATTTCAAGTGAGACTGTAAAAAATATCAATTAAATTTGTAAAAGGAGCTAGGTTGTCACTACGATATGTGGGATCATTTGAAACTCTTGAAAGAAAGGGTAAAATTGCTTATCATGTTGCATTTCCATCATCATCAAGTCATATGGATGTTATTTTTCATGTATTTGTTTTACATCAATATATTTCAGACCCTTCTCATGTTATCATTTTATATGGTTATGATAGATTAAAATGGATATATTTTGGGTGAATTTTTTTTAGACTCTATTGATGGATTTCCTTGTGTGACAGAGAAGTCACAGGTATACATTGACGTCATATTATGTCAACATTTTATGGACTCTGGATTGTGTCAAGATATTCTATGTGATTTATGATATAATTTAATTTGTGAATATGGAACAATTTGATGCATTGAATTAATTATGTGTAGGAACAATGAATATATTTTCCAATGGGTCCACGAATGGATAAATGAGATTATATGGAAGTGTACATGGCATCATCAATAAAGGAGGAAGAACATTAATGCCCCCCCTACTGACTCTCATTTTCTGTGGTCTGGGTTGAAAATATTATGATTCTTTTACTTATAGGTTGCATGTTTCCATGAGGGTAAGTTGTGGATTTGATCACTCATGAGGTATAACTAAGAGGTTTGAAATAAGGTGGCATATTTATTCATTAGTAACCATTAGTCTCTCAACAAGGGATACAAAGGTTGAGTTAATAGGGTCTCAACAATTGCACCATTCCCACCAACAAGAAAGTTGGAGTCTTGAAGGGAATGTGTGAACATGGCACCATTGGTACTTACCAAAAAGTAAATCCTGAAGGGAATGGAGAAGCATGGCACCCTTGGTATTGGTTATAAGTTACAAGTATTGACTACACATGAAAATATATTTTGTTAAGCATCTAAAAACATGTTTTATTTGGTATGTGTATTTTAATTAACTTATGTGAAAGGATAAAATGCATGGTTGATTGATTTATTGAGAATATATATTAGTGCATCCCATTAAAACAATATAAAAAAATAGTTAATTTAAAAATCAATTGAAGATAAATGTATTGTAGATGTGTATGAAATAAAAGAAAAGTAATTTTTAGTTACTAGAAATTAATTACTAGTGCACCCATCAATCAAGGAGGAGAAAGAGGAACAAAAAATTCAAATTCAAATTGAAGTGTGGGAAAATAAAAGTGGATTGTGAGTTATTTAAGAGAGTTAATAAATAACTAAAGTGGTAATTACATATGCATCCACTCATATAGGAAATGAGGAGGAGATCAAGGGAACATTTATGAGTAAAAATGAGGAAATGTGGTAGTTGTGAACTTGTGTATGTGAGTGACACATGTGTGGCTGAATAATAAGTGATTAGTAAATTATAAAATTATAATTATGCATGATATGGACAAGTGGCTTGGGACACAAAGCCTATAAAAGGGAGGCTTGAGATAGAGGGCTCATATACTTTTGCACCCTAATATGTGATGGATGTTGCAATACTTAGATTTCTATTGGTCATTGTTGAAGAGTTTGGTCTATTGAAGACTATTGAAGAGGTGTGATTTCCTCTCAAGTTTGAATCTTCACTCTTCACTCATTTCGCTAGATTGACACCATTTTAGACAACCCCGTTGCATCTTGGGGGTCCTTAGGGTAGGAGAGTACCCATAGGAGTCAGTAGGGTGGTCAATTGGTGGACTATCCAAATATTGTTAAAGTAGATGCAAGAGGAATTCAATCTCACCATTCAAATCTCAAAATTTAGTTTTAGTCACAAGTGGAAATCAAACTCACAACTCAATTATCAAAGAATAAAAAGTGTTTTATAATATTTCTTGAAGAATTTTCTTGTGTATAAAAATATTCGTTATCTATTCAATGTAAGAGTTTTTTTGTATTTCATTGTCAAATTTAATTTATATGTATCTTGAAACTAATTGAGTTGAATATAATCATTATCCAAGGACATGAGTTTTTGGTTCATTGCGTAATTTGTAAAATATAATTCTTATGTAACAAAATATAGAAGAGTTGTACAAACTTATTTTAACCACTCATAAGTATACAATGTATTCACATTAAGACTGATGATCTACAAAATTAGTATTTATTTGATTTTGAGTTCATTCTTATTACTAGTCATGCTATAACATACCCATTTTCTAGACTAGATAATCATTATCACAAAATCTAGCACTTGTGCAAAGCCTTCACAAGATGCTTAACTAGTGTAACATATGGAAGTAATTTCGACAATCACCTAGGAAATTACTTCACTCTTTTTATTGAAGGATAGAGATAAAACACAAGGGAGGCTTCCCTAGAAACCTCAAGGGATTCTATAACAAGCTAAGGGCAAGTCTATGCCCCACTATATTGGTGTCTTGATTATCTAGGGTTGAGTTAAGGCAAATGTAAAAATGAGAAATACAAGTTAATTAAATATATGAGTTTGTAAGTTGTTATTAAGATGATTGAATATTTGAAAATGTACGCTTTTACAGTTAGACATAATGTTGAGAGTGTTTCTGGATAAGAACTGTGTACCAATTTTGAAATGTACCTGGTTTTCAAAACCAAGTACACAATTCTTATCTAAAAACACTCTCAAGATGATTGAAGATGATAGCTAAGCTAATAAAATAAATTAAATTCTCTGAAACACTAGCTATCAATAAAAAAATGAAAACTGAAATAAACTTGCAAAGAGAGACTAAATGTTTAAGCATGTAACAAGTTTATGACAACAGAAAAATACTATCTCTAAAATCAACAAGAATGTGAATGAAGATATTCCAAATGACAATGAAAATTCTTGTAAACCATTCACCAATGATTGAATGAAATAAAGAGCATGAAACTATGCTAATTGAGTGCAATATGACAAGACCTAATGGTTGAAAATTATTCCAACAATGACTATGTTATATACGATTCCAAAAAAATAATGCAAATCATTAGAACATAAATTCTATGGATTGAATATGTAAATGAAAAATCATAAAGTAGCACAAATCGTTGGAAGAGAGAGAGAGAGAGAGAGAGAGAGAGAGAGAGAGAGAGAGAGAGAGAGAGAGAGAGAAACTAAGTTTTTATATCACTTGCAAATGATAAAGACTAGTGTCATCTTGAATCCTTGGGAATATGGAGTCACTGCAAAACCTTCAATGGAGGCTAAATGAAATATAATACTTCAATAATAAAACTCGTAGGATTAGACCATCATAATCTTATGTTAATATTATAATAAAACAAACCCTAAGGTTTATACAATCATAAACCTTAAGTGTCGTCCTACTTATTTTAGAGAGTCTAGAAAGGAGATGAAGTGAACTAGGTTAAACACTATAATTTGTACATTCATAAACCCTAGAATTTAACCAATAAAAGAGGCAAGATTAGGGGGATATACAATCACAATCCCTGAATTGACCCTAAATGCTTCCACAATTTCAAATGGAGAAACAAGGGAAGGGGATAAAAAACCTTAATCCTTCCTTATTGTTTCAAAACGTATTTAAGGAAACAAATATATCATGCAACTATTAACCATATAATAGAGAATTCACCAAAATATACCAAGAAAAAACACTTAAATTGGAAAGAACACTTACTATGGCAAGTCACTATGATTGAGGAAGCCCTAGTTTCATGAAAACCCACCAAGACAAGAGAAAGCATCCACAATATCACTCCAAAATTGAACATAAGAGCTCCATGATGAGATCAAAATAATATAAGAAGACAAGTGGTAATGATTCTCCACAAGTTTTTGTTGTGATTTTATAGTGAGGGAGCGTTATCCTTCTTATATGAGGCAACCTTAATGCTACAACCCTCAAAAATCCCTAAAACATAAAATATCCATGATACAAGTTGTATAGGTCATGGCTGACTCCCCAAATAGCCTCAATAATATTAATATTAATATATATATATATATATATATATATATATATATATATATAGATATATATATATATATATAACAAATATACATCGAAGTGTCCCCTTAAAAGGTGACACATGTGGGTGTAAATCCTCTAAAGGCTATGATGTCATGTTCTCAAGGTGTAAAGGTGCCTCCAAAGGCCACATCCCTCCATGAAAGGATGAAAACATCATCAAAGGTCACATATCTCAACCCCAAGGGCCATGTCTCATCATAATCAAGTTCCAAGTCATCACCAAGAAGGATCATCCCATGCTAGGTCAACTCAGCTAACATTCAAGCATGACTTCATCATCATAGGTGCAATTTCCAAGGGATACAATGTGACATCATAGGTGAATAGGGATCCATAACCTCTCCAAAGAGGCGTGTCATCATATCCAAGTGCCACATAATCTGATCAAACCCTAATATGCTTAGGGATGCTTTGTCCAACATATGGGCTTCCTTCCCATCTGATAACCAATATGACCATATATATAATATTTGAGCTCATATGTCCATCATCCAATGCCCATGAGGTATGTGAAAGTGTCCTAGGGTGTGTCTAGTCATCATATGGCCCAACACTCTACATCAAATGTGAAACATCATATGCATAGTGCACAAAATCCTAGGTATCATCATGAGAATGTCCTCCAAAGGACCATGTCAAGTGCACCATGGTAAAAAAAATACACAGAATCAGGTAAACCCAACAATCATGAGGTACAAGAGCCATTAGAATCATACAAAGTAAGACATCACTTAATACAAAAGCCACATAAGAAATTCAAATTACGTGTCTTATTCAAACTTCACATTAGCTCAAGACTTTATGCAATTTGACAATTTTAAGTATGGGCGGACCATAAAAAAACCTATTAGGTGTGCTAGTACTCAAGTAGAGGGATATTTCCTAAGAAACCTATCAAAGTGAAAGTATGGTGAATGAAACGGTTGGGGTTACTTCATGGTGATAGAATAATTAACATGCAAGGTATCGTGCTTTGTACATCTCCACAACACCTTTATAGAGAAAGTGTATGTTGCTTGAGATACCCTTTCCTCATTATTTTGTGTATTCCAAACCCATTTTCTTTCCTGTTGATATTCATTTTATGCATTGGAAGTCCCATTTTCAGGTTTCAAGTGATTTGTTCTTTCTTCTCTTTTCTTGCTTGGAGTAATCCATTTTAATTGATATGCATTCAATGCATTAGGATTAGGGTAGATCACCTCATTTACAATCCCATCATTTCTTATTTCTTTTGTAACATGATTTATTTTTTTGTTCATTTTTCCTAGCAGTTGCATCAACCACAACATTCTAGCCGAACTTTGGATTTTGACTTGGTCATTTACAATCCCATCATTTCTTATTTATTTTGTAACATGATTTATTTTTTTATTCATTTTTCCTAGTAGTTGCATCAACGACAACATTCTAGCCCTTCTTCTCATAGGAGAATGAACCACGGGCCTTTTTGATGTACATGTAACAACCACTACCGAAGTCTATTACACTATGTGAGTCCATATGATGAAAAGAATTAAGTATGAAAGGGAGCGGTACATTAACCCTATCAAATCCTCCCAGTAGTACCCCTATTCCCCAAGAGTGGCAACACTAGTATAGGACACAAATTATGGACACCAAGGTGAAACAAGGAAAAACTAATAACTTCCAAGATTAGGATCATAATACAAGATTATGATCCTTCCAAGATGTGATAAATATGACACTTTATATGAAAGAATGACTAGTGTACCTCATTTGTGTTGGACCACAATCATTGGATGAAAAATGTTGATTAAGTGGAATGATGCGAGCTAGATGAGGGGAAAGGAAATCTGCAAGGATTTTTTCTTTGGAGAATATTGATCATCATCATCATCATCGATATCACTATCTTCATTGCAGGCCATGAGACACGATCTCCTCCAATTACCCCTAGGTGAGAGGAGGTAACAAGAGCCATAACCTTTGCGTTGTATTAATATATATTTGACACTTGAAATTTCTTCTAGTGAATTTTTGTATGAGGTATAGGATTTCCTTTAAATTAATTCATTTCCATTGAATATTCTGTTGGATATGATTTCCTTGAATTTTATTTGCATCTATTAAATTCTGTGGTGTAAATTGTTAACAACTACAATAATTAGTGGACTTCGTATTTGTAATTATTTGGCACTAACTGATTCACAATTATTTGCATCAATGCCATGTCCATATCCATTACACGCATGATGTTTATAGTGTGGATGATACAAACCCACAATGTACAAAACTTGATGTAGTCTCTTTATTTTGTATGGATAATAATTATATATCTGAATTGAAATGATATTAAACATAAATTGATTATATATTTTCAAAATAGTTATTTAGTTGTGAATTTAAATTATCACTATTAAATGAAATAATTCTTGGAATCTATACAATATAAGAATTAAAATCTCTTACAAGTACGAACTAAACTTTCCTCATATGTATCTTTTGAGGCTAGAATATTACCCTTAAAATTGCATTTACAGTTAATAATTATTTGCGTTATTTATTACAATTATTACAATTCTTTGGGTGGAATGTCAATTTGGATCAAAGACTAGTCGTTAGGAAGGAAAAAGGTCATAGGTACATATTTTTCTTGAATCTCATATTTCCACACTTTTCATTATGTGAATTCACTTCTTGATGTTCCACATTGTTTGACATTATGGAAATATTTTGAACCTATAAACATAGTTCATATTTAGGACAATGAGTCAAGTTTGAGCTTGATATTGATTCATGTAATAAATACTAATTTGTACTTTTAGATTGCCTCTACTCTACCTCCATGTTAGATTACCAAGGTGGATCCCTTTGTTGTTGGATTAAGAGAATCCAAATACAACTCACCTTCAATCCTTTGTTGATATTTAGATTATTAAGGTGCTTAATGATCTCAAGAGTCTCTATCACCATATGCTTGTAATAATGGTCTTCTTTGGCCACAATTGCAATTCCCTCAAGTTCTATGTGGTGACATGTATTGAGGGAGTGGTTAACCAAGGCCAAGGTTTGAATGTGCTTAATGTGAATATCAATATTATTCTCTTTAATCCTAACTTGAAAAGAGTGACCTGTTTCCATTATGTATAATTTCTCACATGAACATGAAATATTATAGACCCTCTTTTTTACGCTCGTATCTTTTCAATATTTTGTTGATTTTATTAACTACCTCATGGTACAATGAGGCTTGAAAGAAACCATGATATTATTTATTTTTAGAATACACATAATCTTATCTATAATGCCATGTATGTAAGGTAAGAAATCTTTTATGCCTCCTGGACTATTTTTTTCCCTATCCCTGACACCTCTTCTTTTGGCCTTTTTAATGTCTTTCTTGATTTTCCATTATTTATAGCCAATGTATTTGAATACCTTGACTAAGTGGTACTTCTCCTTACTTATATTCCCTTCATTTGAAATGCAAACCCT
>JASDQU010736681.1:96036-123120 GCA_032191745.1 Picea mariana | reverse complement strand
CAAAGGTCTTTGCCTCATTTCGATGTGATATTTCATTTTTATGACAATAGGTGGTACAAAGGTCACAACAACTTTGGCTAAAGAAACGACTTGCTGATTTTCCATTTTGGGAATGGAGTGAATATTAAAGGATGAGAATAAATTCTCTATCAAATCCCAGGCACAATTTTTGTATGACCTCAGACTTGGATACTTAGCTTGATATTGTTGTTTTAGTTATTTCACAATGAGCTCTACATCACCATAAACTATCAAATCTTCAATTTTTAACTTTCTAGCAGCTTCTAATCCTAAGACTAGAGATTCATATTCACATACATTATTCGTATAATCAATATCCCACTGTAGTCTATATGAGAAGGGAATAACGTACCCATCTCCTAGATTTACAAATAACACTCTATTCCCTTCTCCTTCATAGGATGAAGTGCCATCAAAAAACATTTTGCACATTTCTTCTCTACTATTTACATTTTTCTTTGTTTTTTCTACCTTTTTATTTTCTTCTTTTGTACATTCTTTGAAATAGTCATCTATCAATAATATGCATTTTCCTAAGTCCTGATCAACAACATAGTCTGGGTAATTATTTGTATTTTGAGGGTCACTTACCGTATACACCAGTCTAGTTTCTCTGTATAGTCATGTGAATTGTCCACCGAAAATTTGGATCGTAGCGTAAGTCATGTCTAACTGAAATGATCCTCCTAATTTGGTGCCCCAAGACTGGGATAAAAGCATGATGTACTTGGCAAGGACGTCAACAATGACCACATCCATAAAGACACTTTTGATGGGTATCTGTGCAAGATTTACTACCAAATATTTGATCATGCCTGGAAAATTAACTTTTCTGGAATCAAACGAATACAAGTCTTGATAAGGTCTAGTAATTTCAAGGCCTAAGTTTTCCATGATAATTGTGGGAATTAAATTATGAGAGGCCCCAGAGTCTAGCATACAATTGTGGAGTAAAAGGTCATGCACAATTAGAGTAATATAAAATGGAGCAACATAATCCTTATTGTTTTCAATGTGAGGACTGAACATGATTGTAGGTCTTTTGTCCTGCAGATTAATTGCATCTGCATGACATTCAACAATTTTTTTTTTTATCGCTTTAGTGATTTTCTTTTTATAAATCAAGTTTTTTGCAAGTTCAACCAAAGGAATTGGGATTTTAATTTTATTTAGTTCATTTTCTAAACTAAAACCTCCAATTGTTTTTTCAATTTCTCTAGTCGAGACTTCTTTTTACGTATCTTTCAGTTTCTTAGTTTGCATTGTTCTTGTTTCAATTGGTTTTGTTCAGGAAGCTTGCAATTCGGTTGGTCATTTAGTAACTACCGCCTCATTCATTTTATTTTGTGACAAAATATTTTTCGATGGAACATTCGTAGAATTCCTTTCTCTAGGACTTAGATCATACTTTTGTCAGAGTTCGACCATTATTGAGTCGGTGAGACCTTGATATGTAGAATCTCCCAAATTGTTGATGTTTTCCTCATTCTTAAACATGGATTCCAGGTCTAATGATTTCTCATAATATCGCCTAGTTAAATGTGGCTCAAGATCCTCATCGCTAAGGTTGTTCGGATCTTCTTCAAATTCCTCATAATTTTGGATTTCATCCCTCTACATAAAAAATTTAGTTTTAAATGGGGCTTGGATCTTTTGATATTCATTTTTTACTTGTCTTTGTTGCGTCCGAGGGTTAGGGTTTCTCCTGAACTCATTTCTAACGTATGGATCAAGTTTGTCTTGATCTAATTCCATTCTGAATATTTTGTTTGATAAGTCTTTAATTATCTTAGCCATCTCATCCATTTTTTCTTCTGCGAACTTCCCAGAACCAGAGGGTCCTTCCTATTCTTTGAAATGTTTAGGTTCTTTGGTTCCTATCTCAACCTTAGTTTTTAATTTCCCACATGTCACCATATTAGATTCAATTTCTATGACATTGTCTTGCATTCCTGACAAAGTGGACGATCTTCTTTATCTTAAGAGGAGAGAAACGACAGGTTCAAAATCCCTTACAAAAGTTACTTTTGTAGTAGGTTGAGAAGGTTTGACTTCGGCTGGGATTTGTTGTATAGTTTGTTGAACCTATGAGTAAATTCAAGGACTTATTACCAATTATTTTTTCTTAAAGCCTTGAATTCAATTAGATAATAGAGATGGTCCTTTTTCTCACCCAACTGTCTTAGGAAGGCATTTTCTAGTTCATCATATGACCGTATGGAACCTACAGGGAGTCCTCTAAACTAGGTTCTCACTTGTCCTTCAAAGGTTTGTACTAAAAGCCTTGAGTAAACATCCTCGTGTTCGATGTCAATAATATCAACAAACTAATAATAAAAGGTTATGTGTTAAGTCACAGTTAGATCTCCTTCTCCCATGAATTTTGGCAGGTTTTTCATATAATTTTTGGGCAAATCATGAAGGACGATAGGAGGACCAAGGGAGCATATATAACATCTACCTTGGAAAATATTCTAGAAGGTGGAGCTTGTTAATGACAATAGGTATTGAATGGGATCTTTTTTCTTGGTATTAAAAGTATATGTCAAGTCAATCTCAACCTTTTTCTTGGGAATACTCACCTTTGGAGTTTCGAGTTTAGCCTCAGGTTTGCTAGTTGATGCCTCTGTAGAATGAATTTAAAAAAAAAAATCTTTAGGGGTTACTTCTCCAATTGGAACCTTAGCATTAACTTGTGTAGCTTTGGGTTGATATACGTTACCTGCTGATGCAGCAGTAGACTTGAGGTATCCCTTTGATTTCAACAACTTTTCAGGATCTGACACTGGTGTGGTCTGTTTATCGTCTGGATTTTTTCTAGTATTCATTCGACCGAATGCCAGTTTTGTCTATGGTGGAGTCACCAAGTGAAAGATAAAATAAGCCTTACTTATGTATTCAATCTTTTTTCACCATCAAAGATAGAAATTTACCTTGTCGTTTTCGTAGGGAAAATAACTTTGTTTCTTTTTCCCCAGCAACGGCACCAAAAAGATGTTGTTCCTGAGATTAATCTTAAGGCTCAAAGAATAATTTTAGGCATCAGGAATGTTTAAAGATAATTCTTTAAAGAATGCTTTTCCTACCTTTAGTTATATAAGAAATGATCCTTAAATGAAATTAATAATAGGACAATACAAAGGTCATATTCCGTTGTCTAAGTCACAATTATAATATCAAATGGTGTGAAATAAAGTTACAAAAACTTTTAAACAAAGATAGACATCAGTTATAGATGAGTCTCACCTTATTTGTAGTGGAAGGAAAGTAGATAGCGCACCCTTGAACAGAATGTAAAGTACAATAATTCACACAACTTGCAAGTCTTGTTTTACTCACTGTAAATACAGAGGAAAAACTGCTTACTTAACGAATTATTGATATAATACGATTACGGTAGTTGTAATACTAAATTTCAATCAATCATTTTCAAGGAATAACATAAGGAAATTCATAGATATGGAAATATATAAGAAACACACGACTCAAATTGAACGAAATTTAGAATCTTTGTCTGCACTTGTATTAATACTCAAAAAAAAGAGTTTTCTCTATTACATCCAGAAAGAAGCATCCATGAATAGATCTAAAATTTGTCTATTTATACAAAATTTGTCACAACTCAAAACCATTGGACTTCATGCAATATCTCCTAAAAAAAAATGGAATGTAATTCAAATGAAATGACAACAAGCAAATATTGTTTGGGTTGGCTCTTTCATTTGTCWCTTCATCTTCTTGCAAACACGCTTTTTTTCCTTTTCTCTTTGAATTGGGCACACATGTCGATTGAGGACACCATAATCATTTGTTTATTGTACTCTTCATCTAATTTCGTTACTACCCATTCTTTGGATGCATTTATTGGAAGAATAATATCAGTTGGAAACGTGGGGGGAGTGATAATGTGACAGGTAGCTCAGCGCTGGCTAGTTACATGATGGCTAAACATTATGAGAAAGAATAACTTCTCATGAATAGGATGACGTGGGGACAAATGTAGGTGGTGAGGTAAACATGGTAACCGATGTGGAAGGTGTGACAGGTGTTGCTCCAAYGTCCCTTTATGTTTCTCTATTTTGTGGGGTGTGATGGAGTGGTTTGAAGTAACTTTCTTTTCATATTACAATGCACTTGGTGATGCCACATACCCCCAAGAGAAAACCAWGGTTTAAATTGCAGTATTTCCCTTTGAAATTAAACTATGTGCAACTTCTCCCCCCACAATTGATCTCAATCGCTGATCTCCACGATCCATTGAAATTCGACTGTTGATCTTTACAAAGTGAGATAAGCATCCAAAGTTAAGCCAAAGTTACAACTCTTGGTCATATGTAGAGAAGATAAAGCGAATTTCGTACAATTCGTGTCCATCAATCTGAGTGAGGGACATGTGTCAGATGATCCCCCGTATTCAGTTATTTCATACTTTGTGGAGAGGAAAGTAGTGTTGAGTAAATAACTCCCAAAGACTTGAAGCCCATTTGGATCGTTGATCAAAGAGGACATGCGGCAAGAGATCTTGTTCTTCAGAGACTTAGCATTTCAAATATTTTCACCTCGGGATCACTGAAGCCCAAATTTTCAAAGTAAATCCTCACTGTTGAAATCAAGAGGACACATGGTAGAAGATCATGTACTTCAGAGACTTTAGCATTTCAAATATTTTCACCTCAGGACGCCCAAAGCCAGGAGTTTTGAAGTAAATCCTCACTGTTGAAATAAAGAGGACACGCGGTAGGAGATCCTGTACTTTAGAGACTTTATCATTTCAAAGATTTGCACCTCAGAACACCCCAAGCCCGGACTTCCGAAGTAAATCCTCACTATTGAAATCAAGAGGACACGCAGCAGGAGATACTGTATTTCAGAGACTTTAGCATTTCAGAGACTTGCACCTCGAGACGCCCGAAGCCTAGAGTTACTAAGTAAATCCTCACCATTGAAGTCAATAGGACATGCAACATGAGATCCTATACTTCAGAGACTTAACATTTCATAGATTTTCACCTCAAGATGCCTGAAGCCCAAAGTTATGAAGTAAACCCTCACCATTGAAATCAAGAGGACACGCAGCATGAGATCTTGTACTTCGAAGACTTAGCACTTAGATATTTGCACCTCAGAACGCCTGAAGCCCACAGTTCCGAAGTAAATCCTCATCGTTGAAATCAAGAGGACACGCGACAGGAGATCTTGTACTTCGGAGACTTAGTACTCCGAAGAGTTTATGCTCCCTTTTCTGTCTATTTATCCCCTTCCCTGCTATATTTGGTCCCTTTCTTAGTTTATCCATCTTCCGAACTGATTTATCGTTCCACTAGATTCTGAAACCTGATCCATCAAGTTTTCTTGCAACTTGTCATGGCGCCATAACCCTTAAGGAAATAACATTAGCCTGCTTGTAATCAAGAGAGGTCTGTAAGCTCTTCACTGAAAAAAAATGTTAATTGTAAATAGTAAAACAATTTTGAAATTCGAAGAGCTTGTATAGATCCGTTTACAGAGAGATTATTAAAAAGTCTGATGAAATTTGTTACCTGGCAAATCACTGTAATTATTCAAATTGTCAACTTTATCCAATCAAGAACATCATTAATTATCTTGTAGTTGATCTTAATTCTTAATTAATTGCGTTAACTTTAAGTATTTCAGGAGCTTGAACTTCGAGTTTTTTTATTGTTTAGACTTATTGAAACATCCGAAGTGCGGAGCTCTGAAGTGACCGTTAGAGATTTACCTCTTTAAAACTCGGGCGGCTCCCTAACTCTGAAGGTTACTAGGATCATTCAATCAAAAGGGAAAACTCATCAATGACAAATATCATGCGCACCTTATTATTAATTAACCAGTAATGAATTTGTTTTAAAATTAAAAGGCCATTTTCCAAGTTTATGCTCTCTTCGGGTAACATTTTATTTTCATGAGGTACAAAATATAAAGCTCGAAAGTTTAGAATTGTGTGTGTTCCAAAAAAACTCTTGAATTTTTTCATTTGAAATATTTTTTGGTCAAAAGTTAATTCTAATGTAACCGTTGAAAAATATAACACAAATTTTAAATCTATCAATAATTTTCTCTTAAAACTAACTTTTGGTCGAAAAATACTATAGTTTGGCCGAAAACCTATAACTATGACACTTTTCATAAAAGTGTGTGTTCACTTCAACATGCTCCAACTTGTGGAGGAGCAGACTCCTTAAAATACTATGAGTTTGGTTTCAGAACTAGTACCAACATTTACAGAATCAAATCTACTTTCTTTTGATACATTTTTTATTCAATTTAATTTTTTTTTTAGTAATTTTAGATAATTTTATAAAAAATTGTCTACATATTATTTTTAGATGACACAATGATTCAGTAAAATGAAAAATCAATATCTGCAATAATACATAGTAAAAAATTATGGAAAATTTATATTATGGAACATTTCATTGTCCTCTTTAAAAGGGTACTTTTAGATTGTACTTTTCAATAAAAATTAAGGTAGATAAATGGTGTCAATCTAAATGTGTTTAAAATACACAACATTTTCATATTGGTCAAATTCAAAAAATTGTAGTAATTATAATATTCATTTATTGTCTTCAAAACTATAGTCATACCTTAATAGAGTCTATTTGGATTATTGCAACATATTTCGTTTTTCATAATAAAAAATGTAATAATGAGTAAATTGGTGTCAACAAACATAACTTATTATTAATGCCTTTATTTTTAAGGAACATATTGTCAAACAATCACTAAAATGACATATCAAATGTCAATGAAAAATTTCAAAAAATAATCATTAGAAAGCAAACAAAATTCATGACAAGTTTTGTTTTTACTGTAAAGTGAAATTCTAAATTAAAAAAATATTTTTGTTTACGAGAAGTTGAAAAACTTCTTAAAATATATTTTAGTTTCTCAAAAAACAAAGAAAATAGATACCCAGATTCATGATTTTACCCCCTTGGAAAAAAAAAATGTAGAGCAATTATAGACTTTTTCTTATCTCATTGTTCTCGTATATAAGACTTCATTGATAACTTATATTGATTCATCAAAATGGATCTTGGAAACTAACAAAAACATGCCCAAGCCTACTTAAATTAATGTTTGGTTAAATTATCTTCTTGTTTAGAGATGTTAAAATTATTTAACTTGATTAATTGAATTCTTTTTTTAACAAGTAACACATTCCAAGCTTATTTATGTTAAGTAAGGTTGTTACAATTAAAATCTAATACAAATGATGTTTGACCATATTCTATTGCCTATTAAATACCTCCTTCATACCTTGACTCAAATTGAATAATTTTTTTTTTATTTGTTTTCTATTATTGCCTATTAAATACCTCCTTCATACCTTGACTCAAATTGAATAATTTTTTTTTTATTTGTTTTCTATTATGTAAGGAGATCAATCCATATATATGAGCATAACAAACTTAAATATGACCTAATTCATAAGGAAAATGGATTATAAATACTTATTATCCTCACCCCTCCCTTAACTTATTTCAATATATAGAAATATAATCTCAACTAATGAAAGAGTCATAAAAATATCCTCCCTCCCTTAACTTATTTCAATATATAGAAATATAATCTAAACTAAGGAAAGAGTTATAAAAATATCCTTTTGCAAATCAAGCTTGGCTAGTGATCTTGGAACGCCTTCCACCTAAAAAGTTAGTTGTAAATATGCATAAATAATTTTAATGTTTTTTTTCAAATTATCTATTAAAAGCAATTATCTTATAAAAATCCACACTTATAAATTATGAATTATTTCAAAGTTTTTTTTTTCAAATTTTCTATTAAAAATAATTATCTTATAAAAATCCACACTTATAAATTATAAATTATATTAACTAATTAAACATGTTATCCTTTTATATATGAAATTTGTCCTTTCATCTCTTAAAAAGATTAAATATACATACCAAAAATCTATATTGAAAGTAGGAATATATGTAAACTAAATGACATTTCATTTTCTTTATATATATCATCTTGAACACATCCGTTATCATAATACAAACTATTAATTATATTATTATAAAAAGAGGAATGAATAAATATTTTGTTTCCTTTATGAAAATAAAGGAAATGATATTATCAAAAATATGAAAAATGTTTTTCATCATATGTCATGATTAAACACTTACAAATTCAACAAAACGATAATTAATCTCAAAAGAAAGAATATTCTAACTATCTTGAGAAAATATGTCTAACCATAATAGTGTTCCACGTATAACACCCTATGATCAAAAGAAGGAATATTCTAACTTTCTCTAAAAAATATAAATGTCTAACCATAATAGTGTTCCATGCATAATACCATATGATGGCTGTAATGGAACCTAGAATTATGCCCACCATAACTTGAGAATGGGTATGCATTCCTTCCATAGCACGCAACCATGCCTGAAATAAAAAGATTAACATATTATGTAAACAAATTAATTATTTTGTTCCTGAATGTATTTTTATTAATACAATTTAAGAAAATTGTATAGAAATAAGAAAACAAAAAAATCTTTTACAATAAAAATAGTTATAATAAAATTAGTAGGAATTTTGATTAAAAAACTTTGTAAACTAAATGACATTTTTTTCTTCATCTTGAATATACTCATTATCATAACACAAACTAATAATTATATTAAAAACTAGTTATCATCACGCAAAATAATAATTATATTAAAATCATTACGACTTTTATTTTATATATTAATTTTTTTTTATTAAGTTTTTTTAGATGTTGATTTTTTTTATTTTATATATTAATTCAAACATGAAATTTATTCATTCATCGCTCTTATAGTATGACGACAAAATTCCCTTGTTTCTTTACAATTTGTATGCAGTTTCAGATAGCCTAGATTCGATTAATAGACAGATTTACTTCTATTAATTTTGTGTATGGCACAATCTCTCTTGAAATTGATTATGGTACAATTTTTCTTGAAATTGATTATGCGTGATATTTAATGGTTTCTATTGAATCTCTATATGATACAATTTTATTTTAAAATTAATAATCTTCATATGAGGCCAGAAATTGTTTTCTTTTCATATGTATATTTTGAGGCCACAATATTATCATTGAAATTGCATTCATAGTTAATAATTGTTTGACTTATTTATTACAAATATTATATAATGATATTGATCTTGTAATTGCATAGACATCTGACATTGTGGGTTTATTATTATTGATTCACATATATGAAATCAGACATGAACTTGCACCCATAAAAAAATATTTTTGTTAATCACTTATGATTATTATACATACTATATTTTATATTTTTGTGAATTAAAAAAGAGTGTAACGTTTTATATATATATATATATATATATATATATATATATATATCATTTCTTAATTTTCAAAATATAAGTTATATTGGTTGAAGGAATATTTAGTTAGGATAAAAGGGTAAATATTAAGATTCTATTCATTGGAAAGTAGCAAATTAGAGATTAGTGATTATAAATATAAATAGTGGCAATTTATAGTTTGTCATTTTATTTTTAATTTAATAAATAAATCTCGGTTCATATACAAGTTGATTTGTATAGTAAATAATATCTTAAAATGTGTTATAGTAAACTAAGTTCATAGACATATAAGCTTATGATTCATAAATAAATGAACTATCTAACTAGGTTGTATTAGGTAAACCCTTGAGACATTATAAATATTGTTATCGGGTTACTAAGTATTGGAAAAAAGAAAAGAAAAAAAAGCCTACTTTATGACTTGACACAATTGTGTAACCTTACACTTGTTTTGAAGGTTGATTAGATGCATTTTAAAACTATAACTTAAAAATAATTACAATTTTTACTTAAGTGTCTGAATTGAATCATGAACTCCAGGAGGGGTGTTACAGAGATATAGGGTAAAAATCCTAAAAGGGATGAGTATTGTTTCACTTTTTACCCATTTTTTGACACTTGCAACTTTTCTCCTAAGCCTACTTTCTCTCAAGTGTATTTAGGAAGGGGGAATGGGAAGGCCAAGAGACATTTTTGGGAGGGAGGTTTTATCTTGTGAAAGATTAAAAAATAGATGCTTTCCTTGTAAGAAGGGTTTGGATTTATGGGGATTGTGGTGAATTCCTACCTCAAGGAAGAGATTTGTTAGATCYATGCATTTGATGAGAGAAACTTGAAAACTACTATAGCATGTCTTAGTGAGTAGATGAGGTTGGGGTTATACATTATCATTTAAGGGTACTAATTCACATTGTTTGATCCTRGCAATTGATTTTGGGTCCGTGGGACTCCACAACTGGAGGTGTACCTTACCAATCAAGGTCACATGGGGATCTAGAGTGGAATATTATAGTCCTTGCARAGGAAACTCGCAACTATAGGTCCACCTAACCAACCAAGGGTACATTAGGATCTCAAGTTGGTGTTCTTACACAGTATAACCTTGAGGGGTTTGAGGGTGTTGTAAGTTTTGAGGCATCTACATGACACATAAATCATCATGTAGATGCCTGACCCATTGATATGATTGATGGTTAGATGTGATTTGTATTAATTTCATAGATTTTTTATTCTTGACCTACATACTCATTGAGCAGATCCCTTACCCAGGGGGTAGCACCTAGGTTTAGGTGATTGGATCAAATGGGTGGAAATACACCCCTTGGAAATTATTTCCTCCTTATTCATAATTTGTTTGTGGAATACTGATCTAGACCAAAGACTAGTCATTAGAAAGGAAAAGGGTTATATGTATATATTTTTCTCTAATATAATATTTCCATGGTTTTAATTATGTGAATTTGCTTCCTGATGTTCAATATTGTTTGAAATTATGGAAATGTTTTAACCCTATAATTAATCTTTAGGACAATGATTAAAGTTTGAACTTTCTTTTGGTTCATGTAATAAATAGTAATATATACCATTCAATAGTCTCTACTCTACTTACATGTCATTTTAGCAAGGTGGATCCATTTGTTGGTGGATTAAGAGAATCCAACTACCTCTCACCTCTAGTCCTATATCCCTATTTATATTATTAAGGTCCTTAGTGATCTTAAGAGACTCTTTCACCCTATGATTGTAATAGTTGTCTCCTTTGGCCACGATCTCAATGCCCTCAAGTTATATGTGGTGATATATATTGAGGGAGTGGTTAGCTAAATTCAATGTTTGAATGCACTTGTTTTGAATATCATTGTTATTCTCTTTGATCTTAACTTGAAAAGAGTGACCTATTTACCTTATGTAGCATTTCCTCCATGAACACAAAATTTTATAGACCCCCTCTTGTTGCCTCATATCTATTCTAGATTTTATCGGTTTCGTTAAGTACCTCATGTTACAATGAGGTTTGAAAGAAACCACAATATTTTTTTTTTTTAGAATACACACAATCTTGTATATAATGCCATGTATGTAAGGAAATAAATCTTTTATGCCTTTTGGATTGTATTGTTCCCTATCCTTGACACCTCTTCTTTTGGTTTCCTGAATGCCTTTTTTTATTTTCCATTATTTATAATCAACGTCTTTGAACGCCTTTTTTTATTTTCTATTATTTATAATCAATGTCTTTGAAGACCTTGATTAAGTGGTCCTCTTCCTTAATGAGGTGATCTTCATATGAAATTATGCAAACCCTAACGGATAATGTGATAATGACACTCATTTTCTAGGTAGGGTGATAATGAGAATCAACATGAACATACCCTATGAGCAGGTTCTCTTTCTATAAAAAATGATAGGATAATGTTCCATCCTATTTATTCTTAATCGAGGCATCAAGGAAATGTATTCTTCCATTCTCCTCTTTCTCCATGGTAAATTTAATTTGTTTTGGTTGATTTTTTAAGTGATTGAGAAACTTCATAGTAGATATTCATTCTTGTGTGGCGATTATACAATGGTATCATTAATGAAACCCTTCCACTAGGTTAGTTTGAGTAGGTAAGACTTAATTTATTATTTCTTGATGTGCTCCATGAAGAGGTTAGAAACTACGAGAGAGTGGGGGTCCCATGGCCACCCCTCTAACCTCCTTGTAAAATTCCCCTTGGAAACTAAATAATCTAGTACAAATATAGACTTATGCTAATCTCATTCTTCTTAGATTTGAGAGCTCATTAATAACTTGCATTGCTTTATCAAGAGGGATCTTGGTGAATAAAAAAACCATGCCAAATTCCACTTAAAGTAAGGTTGGTTGATGAATCTCTTTCTTGTTTAGAAATGTTAATATTATTCGACTTGATTAATTGGAAAAAAAAATATCCTAATAGGTAACACCCTCCAAGCCAATTTATGTTGAGAAATGTTGTTACAATGAAAATCTAATACAAATAATGTTTAACCATTTTTCATTTCCTACCGAATACTTCATTCATACCTTGACTCCAATTAAATAGTGATTTTAAAAAAAAACTGTTTTCTATTACAAAGGGAGATCAATCCATATAATATATGACCATAACAAACTTAAATTTGACCTAATTCATAAAGGAAAACGGGTTATAAACCCATAATATTATGTCTCTATTCTATCTCAAAAAATGTTACATATATCTAACTTATGTTAATTTTAATTTCAATATACAAGTATAATCTAACCAATAAAAGAATCATAAAAACATCCTTTTGGGAATTAAGCTTGATCATTGATGTTGGAATGCCTTCCACCTATGAAGTTGATCGTCAATATGCGTAAATAATTCCAATGGTTTCTTTTCAAATTACCTACTAAACAAGAATTGTTTTATAAGAATGCACACTTATAAATTATTATTAACTAATTAAACATGTTATCTTTTTATTAGTCACTTCATGTGCCAACGATTACAATTTTCTTTTCACAATAAACAAAGGTTGACTTCATATTACTTACACCAATTTTTAGATTTTATGAAATAGTTTGTGAATTTTATATTTATTTTTATTTTTTTTAAAGTTAATTTTTTTTATTTTTATTTTTTTAATTTCATCATTCTAACCTCTAATTGTTCATTAGTTTAAATAGTGTGATAAAATTTAAATAGTCTTGGTGTATGTGTTTTTTTTTTCCTTATATTTGTGATACTAAAAAAATAATTCAGAAAATCAAAATTTGAAAAAGATTATACTTCAACATGTAACTAAATCATCATTAAATTCAGAAGAAATATTAAATATTTGTCAAAGCTCATTGCAGTTGATGCTCTGCTTTGCGTTCTTTTAGTCAACGCCAGTGCGTCACCACCATCTCTTCACCGCCCCATTACTTTCCCACCTCCTCACCATCTTTCCACCTATAATTACACTACATTGAAGATGCTAAAACTCCACCTAACTATTCTATCTAGAGATTGTTTGATTCCTACAAAGAGCTTTCAAAAGATGAAAGAAAATTACAACCACTATAGATGTGAGCACTAAGACTCTAATAGAAATAACTACTTTGTAAGCATTCTTCATTATATCATTTGAAAAATTTTGATTCCTAATTATATTAGTGATTTTCACTTTAATGACTTGTTGGTTACTATTAGAAAAAATAGGGAATTCAAAATCTTTGTTAGTAATAGTAATAGTCATTTGCACTCTGATTTAAGGAGAAGGGTATCTACAACAATTAGCCTTAGTTTTTTGTAAAATTAAAAGTCTAGTAATAGTTAATTGGGTTGTGATTTAATAGTTCAAATACCCTAAGTTTCATAATAGTTTTTGACAGATTTACATAGATATAGTAGATGTTGTGAATTACATAAGTTTTATAATAGTTTTTGACAGATTTGCATAGATATAGTAGAAGTTTGCTCATTTAGGTTTCTGTGGTGAGAGATTTGTTCAGAATTTGTCGGAAGAACCACAGTGCTATTGATAGCTTGTCGTCGACATTTCGGATCCACAACAGGATCCATCTTCAGGACAAAAAAGCCTGAGGAAAAATAAGAGAGGAGCCCTCAACAGATAAATAACCAAACCTCGAGCCTCACCGCCTACCTCCCTTACATCCAAGGAGTCACTAATAAAATTGCAAAAATCCTAAACAAGAAGGAGATTAAGACCTCATTCAGACCACTTAATACCATCAAACAGAAAATGAGATCTGTCAAGGACAAGCTTGACCAACATAATTTCAAAGGAGTTTACAGAATAGATTGCTCCTGTGGCAAATGCTACATTGGAGAAACAAGTCGCTCTTTCAACACCAGGATTAAGGAGCATAGTGCTGACATCAAGAATGAATGAACCCGCACCTCAACACTAGCCGAACACTCTCTCACAACTAAGAATCACATACGCCTAGAGGACACCAAAATCTTAGCTAAAGAAGACCATCTCCTTAAAAGACGAATTAGAGAGGCAATCAAAATCATCAAAAATCCAGATAACCTAAATAGAGACAATGGCCTAGAGATTAGTGAAATTTGGATCCTGCTCATTCGGGAAAGAAAGCATTATTAACCTTACCCTCAGAACTCTAGTACTTACACCCTCACTTTTTCGAACCTTAACTTAACCTAATTCCTTATGAAAATCCCCCTTTGACATACATTAGTAATAATATTATTATGACGTTTTTACATTTTAAACCTAACTTAACCAACATAATACTAATTAAAATTAAACCATTTTGTTTCCAACTTAAATTAACGCTAAATTTAACATCCTCAAACCTAGGGTTTCACTTAGCCGACCACTAATAAAATAGTAATAATATTAATGCTACCTCATTAAATCAACCTTAATTTAATCTATAATTAACATAAAATTAATATTAATAATATTAACACCATGTAGCTAACCCTAAATTTAGCCTATATTTAACATAAAATTTAATATTAATAACATTAACCTAAATTTAGCCTATATTTAACCCTAGATTGCTAGTGATGCTTAGTTAAATTAACATAAAATTAATATTAATAATATTAACATCCTCAAACCTAGGGTTTCACTTAGCCGACCACTAATATAACAATAATAACATTAATGCTACCTCATTAAATCAACCTTAATTTAACCTATAATTAACACAAAATTAATATTAAAATTAATATTAATAATATTAACACCATATGGTTAACCCTAATTTTAGCCTATATTTAACATAAAATTTAATTAACACCGTCGAGTTATCAATTTAAACCCTTAATTCATTAATTAAATCACTACTAAATACCTAATTTGAAAAAATTTCCTCAAACCTAGGGTTTTACTTAGCTGACCTTAGTTTTCCACCCTCCTCGTCACTATTTATTAAGGGATCCTCTCTTATTTTTCCTCAGGCTTTTTTGTCCTGAAGATGGATCCTGTTGTGGATCTGAAACGTCGACGACAAGCTATCAATAGCACTGTGGTTCTTCTGACAAATAGTAGAAGTTGTGAATTACATTGGTTGAACTACTTGAGTCCAAATGTAAAGTAAGAAAACATATCAGAAAATGAATAACTATTGATTAAAGTAATGATGTCTTCTGTAATGATTCATTGCAAAGATATTAAAAACAAACCTAATTATCTTTTTCATAAACTTCTTGGCAATCGATACAATAGTAATGATGTATTCTGTAATGATTCATTGAAAAGGTATTAAAAACAAACCTAATTATCTTTTTTAATTGTATAACAAGTGGACAATCATAACCAAGATAATTCTAGGGAGAAGCAATTACGAAATAAAGAATTAATAGAATACCCACTTGAGCAAGAAAGTGAGTAGAAATAGATATTATGGCTGAAATTGAAACAAAGGAAATTTTGTATAGAAATTAACGAGTGAAGAGGAGGCCAAGAGATAGGAGTTGTGAATTATATTTTTCATTCTCACCCCAAAAATAGAATCCATATTAATACATTTTCACTTTAATGACTTGCTTGTTAATATTAGTAAAAATACGAAAGGAATGGTTTCTGAATCCAATGAATTTTATAGTTTATTTCATTTTTGGATTTGAATTAGATACAAGCCTAGGGAAGGTAGTGAATTTGCTTGTTAATACTATAAAAAATACGAAAGGAATGGTTTCTGAATCCAATGAATTTTATAGTTTATTTCATAGTTACCAAGTTGAAATTTGAATTTGGATTCAAATTAGATACAAGCCCGGGGAAGATAGTGAATGGTATTTCTTCATATTTATGAAAACTTGTTCTTGGAAGGTGGAAAGCATAAGGCAGATCAGATGGTGGTCTCTATTAATTTTTTCTTTGGAAGTGACAAGCAAATATATGATGGCAACAACAAGATGCTTCAGAACATTAGCTAAAATATGGTGGTAGCATGAGGATGCCAACATGTAGAACACTTTGCTCCACGATCACTTGGAAGATTTAATAGTGTCTACATAGATGGTACATGACAACTATCATGATATCCCTAATAGTATGGATAATTTTAAATTTTAAATGCATCTGACAAATTTGACAACCACAAGGGATGTTATTTTCCCAAGAGTTTTAAGTTCCTTAGCCAATGCATAGAGGTTGAAATAGTACTTTCTGTTCCATAGGTACTACCAAAGACTAACACAATATATTAGATTACACAACGTTCTAAAGTAAAACAATTGCATGTTGGGGAATTAATTTTCCAAACATGATGAAGGGGTGTGATTTTACGTATTTCTCTTTCATGTGGGTATTAGCCAGTGTTATTTCCATATAATGGTGGCATGAATTCCAAATGCAGTCTTACGATATGATTGAAGCTATCCCTACTAGAGATATGATTCTATAGATTTAAGAAAGAAGAATACTCATCATGTCTTTACTCATATAATAATTGATGSTTTCCTATTGGAAAGATATTATAGGTCCACTCTCTACGTAACATATCCATTGTGGCTTCTAAAATAATTTTYCATCACTAATCATGGGGGGCACTAACTTTAAAGCTCCAAATTTTAAATTTTATTTCTCAATGTAAACTAAATGACGTGTCTGATAACAATTGTAGAGAGGGATTATTGTCTTACATCACTTGAGAACCAATCACAAAAATATATCATGTGGATATGTYGACATATTCAGTAGAGAGACAAGCCAAATAAGTCCAGGGGATACATTCATAGTGCTTMCTTCACCACTACTTGGAGGTATGGTAGCTTTGGAATGTTGGAATCCTTCATGCTTTGGGCACACCCCACTACTACCTCCCACTCTAAAAATTAAATTAAATTTAAAGGGGGGATGAAGAAAAGAAAAGGGGGGAAATTAAATTGATAATTTAAAGGAGGATTAAATTATCTAAAAATTTAATTGATGTCTATGTGAAAAACTTGCTAAATTTGAACTTAGACAAAAAGGAAATTTAAATGCGAAAGGAATGTGGAACATAGAAAGGGTTATAGTCTAGAGAACTTTCCTAAAATGAACTCAACTAAGCTTTAAGAAGGGTGTCATTCATTAAAGGAAACTAAGGGAATAAAGGGACATCAAGGAGAATTTTTAGGAATTCTCTTAGGTGGGTGAGGGAAATTGGCAATTTAATTAAATTAATTAAATGAATTTTTGGTGCAACTAAGGGATTGGGTGACAAGTGTACGGGGGAGAATGTTTCCTAATTAATTTTTAATAAAACTAATTTAATGTGAAAATGGAAAGGTCGTTGAGGGGAAATCTATAAAAGAAAGGGCAGAGAAGAGGAATGCATCACTTTTTGGGCAAGCAAGGTTATGTTGTTGGATTTTTCTTGACTGATGTTTCTTGTGGGAGTTGGGATACCCAGCTCGGATAGAGAGTGGTAGCTCGACCTTGCGAGGCGAGCTAGGAGCTATCTTATTCTATGGATTGTGTGCTTGGATCCTTTGTAGCTCGGGGGGCTCAAGGGGAAGAGGAGTACCCCTAGTGTTGGTTGGAAGTATCGGTGAGGTCTCAATGATTAGAAAGTGATGAGATGGATAGAGCACAAGCGAGGGACAACAAGTTTAGGATTCTTCATCCTTCGGTTATGGTACACATGTCTAAAAGTTTATGTTGTAAATTGTTTAACGTTTTTGTATGTAGAAATTATATGTTTATGAAATAATAATGGTTTTATGGATCTGTGTGTGTGAATTTATGGGTTCCCTGCCCTTTTCATTTTGCTTCATGTACCTTTCATAGCTATAGATAACACTATCATTTGAAAATGACTTTGGCTTTCCACATCTTTGATAATTTTTTCCTTTTTCCTCAGCTCTGTGTTTTAGTCAGCCATAAACCCTCTACGTTACTGCCTTTCTCACAAAAAAATTTAGGGCCTTACACTACCCAAGCATGTAAATCATATGGTATTATTCAATTGGTTAAGTGTTGTAAGGACTGCAACTCTGTAATGGAGGTATTTCCCATGCTGTATTTAAATTACAACCCATAATTTCTTGAGCATTTATGTTCTGTTATATTAAATTTATGAATTTTATTTTCAAAGTAATTAATTTGTGGAATGACTTGGGGATGCATATTTAGCTCGAACCTCCTAAGCACCACAACGTTATTTTACTACCCCTTCCTTTAGGCTTAATCATTCCCAAATCTATTCATTGCCTGTAATCATAAATTTGTTTTTCAAATTTTTTTCGTTTTCAGGTCCAGATCGAGGGTCAAATTAGGTGTTAGACCCAAGATCGAATGGAGTGTTGGATTAGAAGGTGCCCCATTTAATGACCAACTTGTGGTGTGTAGCTCTGGTTTCAAGTCTCTGTCCTCAGTGCCTTGTGTAGAGTTGGGCTGGGAAACTTTTGCGATCTTTAACCTTTGCGAACCCATTTTTCTCCTTTGAGTTTTAAAAAGTTGATTTATGTTTCTGATCCCTATGCTCTGTACAGTTCTGAAGATTTTAGTTGTCTTAAGGAAACCTAGATTAGTTTCTTACCTTTGTTGAGAACTTGGTTTTATTATCGTTCTGTTGTTAGGGAGTTTGTGTTAATTTATAATCTGGAATAAATTCATATTGCAATCTTGAACTTACAGTTGGGTAAAATTTAATTTCACCCTGAACTCATTTTCCCCCTAGTGTTTTATTTCTCAATTTTTCTCTGCATATTTACACAAGTTTTTGGGTTCATAAAATTTCCTAGCACAAAAMAAATTTACTATGCATGCAGTCAATCCAATATGGAGAGTTCCCATTTCGATGTTTAAAAAAATGAATCTTTTGTGTGTGCATTCAATTTCGAGTTGAAGTTTCCACTTCCATGGATTAAAACAGATTTATTGTGTATGCAATTGTTTCCAAATGTTATGCTTGTTGGGAGCTATTTKGGTCCCTACATTAATTATTGAAGGGCCTAAATTAAGTTCGTGACAGATTTATCAGTTTTGGAACTGATATTTGTTGTCCTATTGTAGGCGTATTATAATTTTCTTTTACTACCGGTAGAGTTTTATGAGAGATATCCACTTGATTGATTAAATTTTAAGACTTTGTTGATAATTTCCTGGAAAACGAAATTGGGGATTTATGTTGCCCAAACCTATGGAAGATTATGAAATTGTTCTTTAGTCTTGATGTCACGGTATTCAACTCTGTAGTTGTGGTTTTAGTCTTGTTGTCTTTTAGAAAACAATTTCATAATTTAATTGAGTGATTGTGTTATGTTTACTTTTAATTTTCTGAATTTTAATTTCAAAGTTTTTTTTTTAATTCGAGAATGAAGTTCGGGCTATAACCATAGCTTGACCTCTTGAGTGTCCTTGCAATCAGTTCCTGGTCCTTCCATGAAGGCTTAACCATTCAGAAATTGATTCATTGCCTGTAATTTTTAAATTCAAATTTCCTTGAAATTTAGTTCCGTATGGAGTACCAAATGAAGGTCCGGATGGAGGACCGGATTGAGGTTCGGATTGAAAACTAAATTGTTTTTTCACAGGTTTAGAGGTTGGAATAAATTCCAAAACTCTTCCTTGGATTCTTAACTTTGATTGTAACTTAACATATAATCACCTGTTAATTGTTACAACTGATTGGTCGTATTGAATCTCTTTAATGAAATTGAGAAAAGTAAATGCACTCTTATTTATGTAAGAATAAATTATGATCTTCCTTGAATTTTTTTAATGAATTTGCAAGTTGTCGAATTCTTATTTATTACTTATGATGATTTTATCGGTTTTATAATTGTGTACATGATGAGGGTAGCATGTTAAATCGTGGTGTTGTTTAGTCATGGCTGATCTCATTTTATACTTAGTTGGATATGTAAGGTAACATGATGTCCTTACGTGACAAGTGAAGATTGATCTTCTTATGGATCCCTTAGACATGAGTATAGCTTAGACTCATTGATGGTAATTACACTTATGATTCTTATTTTTTATATATCTCTTCCTTGTACGAATTTCTCTTAATCATTACCTGAAGGATGGATTGAGTAGATTAGATTAGACCCGACACTAGGATGAATTATCTTGATGTTAACTGATCATTTTTTTTATGAGACAAATTGAGTGATTTATGGTTTATACTATTTTGGGTAATTATTAAAATAATGCATTGGTTATGTGTTGTTGGTTATTGTGTTAATGCGTCGATATATGTATCATTATTCACTGCAATGTTGTGCCAGCTTATGTCGTGTAGATTGTTAATGTGTTAATATTGTTCGTTAATATCTCGGATGATGTGCCAAGGTTGTCATTATTAATAGTAGTGTATATTTCCTAATGCAAAAAAAAAATAGTTGTCGTAAAGGAGGGCTATTACATATGGTATCAGAGCCGGTTCAACCCTGTGACTGTGGATAGCCATGCCTTCCATTTAATTAATCCCTTTATTAATAATCAATGCTAATTGAATTATTAATCTTTCCTTGCAATAATCACGGTTAGAGGACGCCATAGAGATTCAAAATGTGGTGTTGGATAAGGAGGTGCAACACCTCCAAAAGCACTTGCACCCTAAGAATGTAAACCAAAATAGGAAGAACCAATCCTTAGGCATAATTCGATTGTTGTAACGGATGTGTATGTTCTGACAAGTTCCTTCTAGAGAATTTCACAGGCCTTGATTAACCATCTGTACTAAGATGAGGCCAGGGAAAATGTACCCTTGTGGGTCCACAATGTGCCCCAGTCATACTGGTAGCGTTCATATAAAACTCAAGAGGGTTAAGTTCCCGAGTCCATGAGTGCCATCGACGGCTCAGTGTTACGACCTCCAACACAAAGATTGACAGGGAGGTCTTCAACTAAAGGGGAGTGCTCTTCTTTGGTGGAAGATGCTCCTACCTTAGTTAAACATGGTCGTCGAATCCCTGTATGAGAACAATTCGATGAATGGTTCTGAGAGAAGTAGTTGTCAAAGGAATTCAATGAGCACCAACTCGATGAGTTCAACACCTTACGACAAGGTGGTCGTATGGTGTCAGATTATGAGAGAAGATTTATGGAGCTACTTCATTAAGCCCCACATCTGAACATGGAGAAGCTGGAGATCAGCAAGTTCATGTTCGACCTTAACTCTAGATTTCATGTGACAGTGAGGATCTAAATGCCTCGGACAATACACGATGTAGTCCAGTAGGCCTCTTAGCTAAAGAGGAATTGACCGCAAGAGTCAGGGAAAGACTCCTGCAAGACCATCTAGACTAACGATATCCGGTGCACTGCAACATCAGACAGCAACCAAGAAATACATCTTGGTATCAAGATACATCTATAGAACCCTTGTTCACGACACCACGATGGTGGGTTCCTCAATAGAATACCCCTACAGGGAACCACCACCAACAAACTCAGTTAGGCTTGTCAACAGAACAAACTAGGATCTTAGGCTGGTAGGCCAACAACTTATACTTTGGGGATCAGAAGTATAGGACTGTAGATGAGGGATGGACATGTGGAGATGCCACCCTACCAGAAGGACTGTCTGGTTGAAAAGGCCAAAGTAGTCGGTTCAACAAGACACACTACCATTGGGGATATGGGAAAGGCCCATAGGATTCATGATCACAGTGGATAATTGTTAAGCTGAGCACCAGTCCATTGTGCTCGAGGCATCAGGAACCATCGCCAACTACAATTTTAGTATTTGTTAGATCTCGTTGCTACAGAGAGCTCTACTCCTACTACTGCAATGAAGGGATTCAATTAAAGGCATTCGACTGAACGATCTTAGATTCGTCGAAATGAATTCAGATGCCAACCAGACGGTTGGAGGAAAGGGTATGAACTGTCACATTAACCTAGGAAATAGTGTAACGAAGTCCGACCTATACGTCGCCATATTAAGATCTTATGACGACGTGATTAGTATGGACTAGTGGGAATCTCATGAAGCGATACTCAATGGTAAGATGAAGCGGTTGAGAGGGACCGAGGATGAGGGACTAAGAAGTGTGATTGTAGGAAGGAATGAGGGTGTATCCTTGAGGTTCATTTCTTCCCTACAGCTATAGAAGAGCATGCACAAGGATGAAATTTATATGCACTCTTGATGTTGAATGAATAGGGTGTGGCTTAAGGATTAGAAAACCTTCCGATAGTATGGGAGTTAGTGGACGTGTTCCAAGATGAGTTTCTAGGGTTGCCACCCAAAGGAGAACTAGAATTTACCATCGACTTGAAGCCAGGGACCGAACCGATAGCAAGAATGTTGTATTGGATATTGACCCCTGAGTCACAAGAGTTGAAAATGAAACTGAAGGATTTGTTAGACCTAGGGCTTATATGTCCAAGTGTCTCAACTTGTGGTGCCCCAGTTGTTTTCATACGAAAGAAGGATGGGTCATGGAGAATCTACATTTACTACCATCCATTGGACAAGGCAATGATCAAGAACCAACATTCATTGCCAAGAATAGACAAGTATTTGATCAAATGAAAGGCACGACGATGTATTCAAAGATTGACTAGAGATCTGGTTATCAGTATTTGCAATTTAAGGGGAAGATATTCCTTAGATCACTTTCGAGATGTGGTTCAGACACTATGATTTTACCATTTTAACTGACAAACGCCTCGGGGTATTCATGAGTTTGATGAATGGGTTGTTTTGTGAATACTTGGACAAGGTTTTTCAAATATTCATTGACGATATTTTGATATATTTTYGGRCGATGGATGAACATGAAGAACATTTGCGTCGGGTACTACAGAGTCTACCAGAGAACAAATTAGTAGGGAAACTATCGAAATTCTCTTTTTATCAATCAAAGAAGCATTATTTAGGGMATGTTACCTCCGACGAAGGTAATGCGGTGAATATGGCGAAGGTAGAGGCTATTATGGAATGGACTGTGCCAACGAATGTCCCGGAAGTGTGTAGATTCGTGGGTTTAGAGGGATATTATCGACAGTTCATCGAGGGTTTTTTGAATATGGAAAATCTGATTACGGAATTGAAGAAGAAGGACAAGAATTTTTTGTGGACCATGAAATGCACGAAAGAATTTTGAAGGCTCAAGGAGATGTTGAGGACAATGTCGATACTAAAAGTCCCTGACATGGATGAGGACTTCTTGGTATGTACTAACATATCTAAGGAAGGCTTAGGTAGAGTCTTGATGTAAGACAGTCGAGTGATCTCTTACATATCGAGGAAGTTAAGAAATCATGATGAGAACTACGCAACGCATGATTTGGATTTGTTAGCCATCATGTATGCCCTAAGAGTGTGGAGACACTACCTGATTGGATGGAAATTTGAACATAAAAAAAATGGGCCACTATGGTTTACAACACAACTTTATGCAAAGTGACTTGAACACGTGACAAAGGAGTTGGTCGAAACTGCTTAGCGAGTACGATTTTGAGATTACCTACATAAAAGGAATAGTGAAATGAGTGACTTATGCATTGAGTCGGAGACCACACATATATTTGATGATACCTATTTCGACGAATCTACATGAAAAGATTCTAACTACATCGCGACAATGACTAGTATAAATAGGTTAAGGAATTCTATTGGACAAGACACCATGTTGGTACCAAAATTGAGGGATATATTATGGAAAATGACGGATCATTGAGATATAATAACTGGATTTACGTACCTCCCAATGATGAATTGAGAAGTTTGATCTTAAAAGAATCTCATAGAGAAGTGTACATGGCTCATATTGGAGTCACAAAGATGAGGAAAGACCTTAATCCCTCATTCTTCTAGTAGGGATGAAGAACATAATTATCTACATGGCAAGGTGTCTAGGACGTCAGCGAGTGAAGGTTGAATGTAGAGATCCAATAGGATTACTACAACCACAGAATCGAAATGGGAGGTCATTTCGATGAACTTTATTGTTGGATTGTCATTAATGACAAGGAGGCACGACTATATTTTCATGATAGTTGACACTCCGACGAAGAGTGCACACCTTGTCCTTGTGCGTATGATGCATAAAGCACCAGGTATACCTATAATTTATATCAAAAAGATATTGTTACTACCATACGTACCAAGAGAATCATATTCGATAAGGGAATCAATGTTTGCAAAACGATTTTGGATMATTTTCCCAAGAGATCTTGGGAACACCATTGAACTTTAGTGCAACAYGTCCCTAAGATAGACAGGATGACCGAAGGAATGAATCAAATTTGGAAGTTTGTGTTTCATATGCGTGTGCTTGGACCAACATAAATGTTTGGAATAGTTCTTGTTGCTGGCCRTGCTTGCATGAAACAACAACCATCAAGGTAGTGTTAAGATGGCACCRTTGATTTCCTCTATGGTCGACCGTATCAGATGCCTTTGAGCTAGGATAGACTCAAGGATGGGGTCCTGGTAGGACTAGAAGTGACCCAAGAAATGGAAGAACAAGTACAAATGATAAGAAAAAGGGTTGGAAGAAGTGCAAGATCAACATAATGGTTTTGTCAATGTGTGTTGGCACAGGGGAAGATCCAAGGTTCAACTCTAGCAACGCACCAACAAGCCCTAACTACTTGTTGGCAGCCAATTCACATTTTTTCCATTGTCTTATAAGCTGCCTACACCAATGTTTTGCAAACATCGATTTTTTTCGTCGCAATTTTCAAATAATAGACACTTTTGTTTTTTACGACATTTGCACATTTACCTTCGTTTTGTTTTCACGACTGTAAGCGTGAAAAATCAGTCTTTTGTAGTCACGTTGAAATCATTATTTGAACTGTCATGATCTTTCTTGTCAATATGCCTATTATGCTTACATTTCACCTATCGTTATGTAGCTGGTAGAACTTTCGAACTATACTAATTGAACATTTTTAGATTGATTGTGTGACTTGGTTTCATTGAGTTTGTAATACATTGGCATTTGGATTTATATGTTTGAAATACTTGACCTTTGGTTTCATGAAAATACATATGGATTATGATTAAATTCTTCATATATATCTTTTAATATGATACCTATGTTTGTGTTTTCATAACTATTGTCTTGTTGATTATATGAATGCCCATTSGTACATTGGTTAAACGCTTGATATGAGTTGTTACAATACATTGGCGCATGGTTAAACATTGGTTTTGGTTTCAAATTATATGTTGATGGTTTAAAACTATGGTGTAACGTTGATTTYGCGTGTTGGTTTATACACTCACCATTGGTTTCATTGGTCAGCCAAGTGATATGACTATTGAACTATGCTATAATGGATTGAACAGTTATGAAAGCCGGCGGTTGTACTTTGGCAATAACTATAGTGCATGGCAGAGATAAGTTCCACCACCTTCGCACGATGGCATTTATGCCTATCCCTTATTCACCGTTTACCTCTGTTAGCTTGGATTTCCCGGCATGAATTTTACTCCTGTGTGTGCTATGACCCAAACCCTCGACTTACCATGTGCTCGGCTCCATGGAACTAGTCGTGCAAATCGAGCCAAACGACAACCAAGCCTTGTTAATGTTTGACGATGCTTGGAAACACTTGGAGGATAATGAGTGGCTCACCTTTGTGCAATGATTTGAGGGTTTTAATCTCTGTGTGGCACGACAGTTCGCCCTAACGTTTGATGGCTGTAGAGGCAATGTGGGCAACATACAGTTGGAAATCGACGAGGAATTTATCACTTCTACTATAGGGCTACCTGCCACAGGCCAGCATTGGTTCAAAAATTCAAAAGTGGAAGAGGTGCCTTGGCCACTTCTGTTTTTCTCACGTAAAGTCACATCTTGTGACAGAGGTATGCCCATATCTATGCTAAAACCTCGATGGCATGACCTTTTCATAATAATCAAATAGTTCATGACCTGTGAAGGTCGATACGGACTCATCTTTCTCTACCACCTGCGTTTGTTAATGAATTTTATGGGATACTCGTTGAATATGCCCTTTTACTTTCATCGAAGCCTATATAAAATGTCGAAAAGGTTTAAAAGGCAGAAGGATGACAGTAGCCTATTCCACCATGGACTTATCAAACTTATCATTGTTTATCACTTGAGTTTACATGGTGATAGCTGGAGAGCTTTCATTGCTCATAATGGTTTTGATGACACAGACCCTGTCCAGGTTGAGAAGCCTATGGTAAATAAAACCAGGGCTGAGCCACCTATGCCCTTCCATATCCTATTGCCTACTCCTAAGCCTTCGGTCGACCCTCCTATTGACTTACCAGACATTGGAACTGAGAAGTCCGAGGCTATAAAGAAAACTATGAGCAAAAATCCCAAGGCAAACCTTACTGCTAATGTCAAGGGTAAAAAGAACGCTTGGCTTATTTCAAGGATGGATAGAAACAAACCTAAACCCTCTGCTGAGTCAAACCCTATCATCCTAAGTGAGGATTCGGACTCTTATGTAGAACGTTTCTTAGCTAGTGAATACCCTTAATCGCAGGGTTTATGCCCTGAACCACCTTACGATTTTGTGACAAATCTTCCTCCTTGCCTAAGGAACGACCCTAGCTACCCTAGTATCAAAGTGCCTCACTAAACCCTCAGCAATGTGTCCAAACCCTCGCCTGCTCTTTTGAAGCCCACACAGTCGCCCTGTGACCAATTCGATTTATGGTTGGAGCGATACTACATTGATGTTCCCCTACTCCAATCAAAAATTCAATCATTGGAAAGTCAAGTGGTAGTATTGACCAACCAAAGAGACCAACTCCAAGCAACTGATAAGAAGCAGAAGACAACAGGATCCATCCTTTTCAAGAATGTTGAATCA
>JASDQU010736681.1:40747-62714 GCA_032191745.1 Picea mariana | reverse complement strand
TGATTTTGTTACATAGAATTAGAAGGATCTTTATACACAGATCACTTGGTCTAACTCTCGAAAGAATGCTCTACTCCAAATAACAATCTAGTCTTGCCGAAAAATCCCAAAAAATGGTCAATAGAATCTAGATCTTTGGATGGTCAAATTAATGGCGGTGGGTGGAGGAATTGACTCTGGTGGATGAGCCCGGTAAGGTATGATAATTTTCAGGCTGGGGATTAATGTTGAAGGCCCTCTCTTTGTGCCTTGATTGAACTTTCAAGGGTTTGATATGAATCCAATCTTGATCAGGGCATTCTCAGGTCGGAATAGGAGGTTGCTTGACCTCTAGGGCCTACTAGATATTACACTTAGAGGTTCGGGATGGAGATGGCGGAGGATGCAAGCTCGTCGTAGAGTTTGGGTGCAGTGGTGGACATTCTTGGATCAGTGGACCCAACTCCCTCTGCCAGTATTCCATTGGGGTTTGAGTGGGTGAACCCAGAGGGTTTGGAAAACAACCTGACATCTAGCCTGGTTTTGGGGATTCATACCTCTTTAGGCTTGTCGTATTTGAATGGGTTGGATTTCAAGCTGTCGGTGGCTACTTTGTCAGGGATTATTCTTGGGATGGACCCCCCTCATGGACTATCATAGGGGGACTTTACTTGCTTTGGATCTAAGCCAAGAACTCTTTTAGCTGATGACTGTTGGGGAACACAAACAAAATCCTTACAAGAGATGGTTTCTTGTGCACATTTCTCCCCTTCATAATTTATTTCAGATCCTGGGTCTTTTCTGGATCCAACAGAAACTGTTGGAGGTCTCTTTGATAAGGGTTCTTCACTGGTAAGGAACACAGGGCTGCATTTGTCTCCACCTCATTTGGGGCCCTTAGATACAACCCATGGGGGAGGCCTTGGCTGCAGACGTTTGGAAGATTTTGTATATTCAAAGCGTCAGGTGAACAAAGACCCTTAGTGTGCGAAGGAAAGAACCAACTCAGAGCATCTATTTTTTGATGAAGATATAGACATGGATCAAGTTCTTGTGTTCTTAGAGTTGGTAGTGTGGGTCGGGCGCATGGGAAATAGTTGAGTTCTCCCTTCTTGCAGTCTTGGATGAAATCTTATTGGGGCTCAAATCTCTCTGTATTACCCAGTATTCGATTACTAGCTTGGGGTTGGTTTGCTTTCATCTTTTCAACCACTTCAGATGTCAGTTGGGTTCTTTCCAAAACATGGAGTATGGCTAGTACTCCTATTGTTCTAAAGTGGTGAACTCCATGCTTTGATTTAAAGAGAAAGTGGGTTGATGTGGTCCCTGTTTGGGTTCATCTCCTGGGCCTCCCCATACAGTATTGGAACCCCATTCATTTCTCAACAATCGAGAACTTTATGGGGGAATATTTGGACACGAACTTTTCTTTCGAAGAGACAAGCAATATGTCAATGGATAGGATCTTAGTGAGGTTGGATCTTCGGCTGGGCCTCCTCAAGGAACTTCTTATTGAGACAACTTATGGCTCCTTCCTTCAGCCCTTGGACTATGAAGGTATACTCTTCAAGTGCCATAGATTCTATTCTTATGGGCATGGCTTTGCTGACTGCCCTCTTCCCTTTAAAAACAAGACATGGGGTCTAGGGGATGGCATCTTTGACAAAGGGGTAGGTCGTGTGGCTACGGAGGGGGATTTGGGGGAGTACATTCTGTGGCCTCACAGTCTCGAGATCAAGACAAAGATTTAAGATGAAACTCTCCTCCTATGACAAGAGTTCCTCCGGATGTCTAGGAGATGGTGCAAGAGAAGGTTCAAAAGTATTCTTTATTGGCTTTCCCTCAGCCATTGATGGTGTCGGGTAAGCAATAGTCTTCCTTTCCCTCCTTTGCTTCTAGTTTTTCTGATATTTTAATTCCATTGGGTTCAGTGGGGTTGGATGTTGGTTCTTCAGTGGGTCTTCCTTTTCCTTTCCCCATGTCTCACCCTAAGGTGGAGTTTTTCACTCTCGCTCATGTTGGATATCTTATCCCTCCTTCGATTAGTGCTCCCACAACCCTTTTGAACCAACAGTCAAGGGTTCCTGGGTTGACTTTGGGCCTTCCCTCCACGGTACCCATTGCGGGTTTGGGTCTATCAGCTCCTTCTTCTGTGAGTTTCTCTTTGGGACCTAACCCCTTCCCCCCTCCTACTTTGGACCTCTATGGGACTCCCTCCCTTTCTCACAACATATCTTCTTCTAGTTCCAAATATTTGGAGGGATCACAGATACGTTATTCTCTCCAGAGTAGGATGGCATTATCTAGGTATTTGAACATCTGTGATGTGGAGGCCCTAATAGACCGGGCCTGGGATTGCTTCCTCAAGTTCTGTCCTCAGCAAGAGGTCATGGTAGGTGATCACACCTCTTATTGGCATAGGACCAGGCCAAACTTGATGTGGCCTTTGGCAGATGATCTTCCATTGAATGGGTGCTTAGAGAAAAGAAACCCAATGATTTGGTTCCCTTATGAAAATCCTCTCCTATAACTGTAGGGGTCTGGCAAGCCCCAAAAACAAATCATCTCTTAGAAGACTGATTGCAATTACTAATCTAGATGTTCTCTTCTTACAATAAACCCTAGGGGTGAGGGAATAGGTTATCTTGACTTTGGAATCCTTAGTACCTAGTTGGTTCTTTGTTGTTGTGGATGCAAAGGGATGCTCTTGGGGACTAGACATAGGTTGGCGGCTAAAGAGATTTAAATGTGAATGAATTTGGGGCTTTGAATCGGGTCTTGGACTAAATATGCTTTCAGCAGAGTTGGGTCACCCTTGCTACTTATCAATATATATGGTCCTTATTCAGATCAGAAATAATATTGGGACTCACTGGATCTGAGCTCTTGGCTTATTCAACAAGATGTTATTGTGGGTGGAGATCTAAAATTTTTTTTGGGAGCGTCCGAAGTCTAGGGTCCTCGAGCTACCACAGACCCATTGATTGATTATTTTACACACTTGGATCGCTTGTGGGGATGAGAATACAAAAAAATTTCACTTGTATGCCAAGGGAAGGACACTGAATAACACAATTTGGAGCCTTACCAAGGGATATGGCCAACCAGTCAATACTTTTGAGGGTATCACCTCAATGGGGATTACACACCTCAAAAATTTGTTCAAAGCATAGGCAGGGTCCTCAATCACTGAAATCGTGAAAGTGATCAGGCTCTTTCCTAGTTTTTGGGAAGAGAAAGAGTGAGATTATTTGATGATGGAAGTCTCTAAAGCAGATTTCTTGGCTGTCATGAACACATTTCAGAAAGGGAAGAGCCTGGGACCGGATGGTTGGCCGATTGAATTCTATTTGGGGTTCTTCGATCTTTTGGGGAAAGACATTTTGTCAGTAGTGAAGGAGTCACAGATAAATGGGTGTATACATGAGCCTTTTAATGCTACCTTCATTGCATTAATACCCAAATTAGACAATCCAACTTCCTTCGATGAGTTTCACCCAATCTCCATGTGAAATTACCTCTATAAAATTATCTCAAAAGTCATTAGTCGAAGACTAAAAGACATACTTTCCAGGAATATTTCACTTAAACAGTTCAGATTCGTGAATGGCAGGTAGATCCACAAGGCCATTGGGGTCACTCAGAAAGGACTCCATAGTTTAAAAAGAAAGAAACTCAAAGGGGCATTCATTAAAATTGACCTCTCAAAGGATTTTGACAAAGTAAATTGGCTTTATATTCGGATGTTGCTGATACACCTCGGTTTTGGGGTAGCTTTCACAAACTGGATGATGGTTTTCTTAAACTCATTATATTTTTCTATATTTATCAATGGGTCTACCTCCTCCTTCTTTATAGGGTAATGAGGAGTTATATAGGGATGTCCTTTGTCTCCACTTCTCTTTCTTCTAGTCACTAAGTGCCTTAGTCGCTTCTTGATTGAGGCAAAGATCGCAAGAACCTTAAAAGGCATAAAAATCTCTACATGACTGTACATCTCACGCCTTATGTTCATAGATGACATATTAATCTTCTGTGATGGAAACATGAAAGATATTGAAAAGATGAGTGAAGGGATTCTACTTTTTAAGAAAGCTACAGGCATGGAAATCAACAACCAAAAATCCAATATCACTTTGTCTCTCCTATCCATGGAATATTCACTACTCATTACTACTCAGCTCCCCTTTTGGTTTTTCACTCTAAATGAGGGTTGAAGTATCTTAGATATCAACTGAAACCAAATTACTACTAGAAGAGTGACTAGGGGTGGCTTATAACAAAAACCGATAAAAGGCTCAAGGGCTGGAGTCACAGATGGCTTTCTAGGGCAGGGAAAATTGTTCTAATTAAAGTAGTTCTAGAGGCCATCCTAGTATATTGAATGTCTTTAGAATGGATTCTAAAAGGAATTTTGGATAAGTTATAGAAGATCTTCTTCCAGTTCTTGTGCCAGGGACAAAAGGACAAAAAATTCTTATCTTGGGTTTGCTGGGAGCGTATTGCTATGCTAAAAGCCCTCAACGGTCGGGGATTAAAAAATATCTTTACCTTATCCAAATCACTTGTGGAAAAGTTCTCCTGGAACTTGATTAAGACCAATAGTCTCTGGACATGGGTAGTTAATCAAAGATACATAGCTTCACTTTCAATCTTCGAATGGATCTACATTCCTTCCAAAACATCAAAACATCATCAGGGGCTTTTCTCATCTAGAAGGCTTTGATCAAGGCCTTTGATCTGGTGGGGAACGGTCTGGTGTGGAGAGTGGGATCTGGACAATAGCTTCATCTTGGTCTGGACCCTTGGTCGGGATCTCAACTAAGCCATATTTTATCAGACAAGATTCGGTTAAGGTTGGCATTGGCATGATACTATCAGTTAGCATAAGTGGGGGAACCCCTACATACAGACCTGTGGCGCCAAGGATGGTTGATGGGAAATTGACTTGGAATCCCAAAGGAGGATTTGATTCTCTGAGATAGGTAC
Organism: Picea mariana; assembly: GCA_032191745.1. Lineage (NCBI taxonomy): Eukaryota > Viridiplantae > Streptophyta > Pinopsida > Pinales > Pinaceae > Picea > Picea mariana. The sequence goes on along the minus strand of JASDQU010736681.1, from coordinate 57,746 downwards.
ACATAGGCTCTTCATAGAACCTCTATTCCTCTAGTGGACAGAGATGATGAACTTCTTTTGGATGGATTTGGCGATGGTGAATACACCCTCTGTTTCAGTTATATCAAGTTATGTGTGGATCTTTTTCAAAGGGACCCCCTTTGGTGGTGGCGGAAAATATGGAAAATAAAATTCCTGGTGAAAGGGAAGCTGTTAATTTGGTCAATATTGTCCAAAAAATTTCCCACCTATGAAAAATTACAAAGACGTCTTTTTTTAGGCCCAAGATGCTGTGCTTTGTGCAAATCCAATCTAGAATCAGTGGACCACCTTTTTTTACTTTGTCCTTTTCTATTGGATGTCTAGGCCTTTGTTATGACCCTGATGCCCTCCCTCTAGGTTTGGCAGGGAATTACCTTTGAATTATCTCTACATAAGTGGTTGTAGGTACGAGGCCAAGGGGACTATCGAGCCTTCCCTTTTATTCTAGATTGTGGGATATGGATCACCTGGAACAACCAAATATTTTAGGATGCACCCTTCTTGGCAAAAAGAGTTGTAGTAAACTGTATAGGGATCTTTCAATCTTTCTTGGGGTTGGGTAGGGACATTGTGGCTCCTCCCAGAGATATCAAGGAGGTGGAACCTGATAGTAATACTCCAAGGGGATACTTCGATGGGGCCTCCTCGTCCGATCAAACACTTTGTGGTGGGGGAGGTTTCCTCCATTTCTCGCATGCATGCTACTTCAACCTCAAAGTGGGTCTGGTCCAGGGCATAAACAACTACTCTGAATTAATGGCTTTGAAACTACTTCTCTTATTTGCTATTGAACAGGGATGTAGAACTCTACAAGTCTTTGGTGACTCCCTAGTAGTCATCAATTGGATCAATGAGAAACATAGATGTCAAGTTTCACTTTTTCTTACACTGTTAGAGGATGTAATTCGCATCAAAAATATATTTGATACTATCTCTTTTTCTCATATATACAGGGAAAGAAACCAACTTGCAGACAGACTTTCCAAGGAGGTCACACAGCTAGACTATGGCCAATGGTATATAGCAGAAACCAAACCTACAAGCACTCGAGGATTCTATCACAGACCTTTTAATGAATGAAATAACACACATGGCTGACAATATCCTCGTATGAGGAGGAAACTCTTACCCTTTTTGATGAAATTTTGTTTACAATGTAATAAAAACAAAATGACCATTGTGGGTTCAAGACTTTTAGAACTTTTTTAACTATTTATTATTTTGGAACCAGACATGGGAATGTGTCTCATTGAAGCCTGTAAGTTGAGATCTGGTGAACTAAATCATTTGAGTGGAAAATATGTACATAGGTATGATAAATAGAAAATACATATCTATGTATGTAATTTTGTTCTATAATAAAATTATGAATTTTTCCATGGAAAGAAAAAAAAAAACACAATCTAGTCTCGTCTTCAAGTTATTTATCCTTCAAAGTATTTGATCTATGTTTGGCTTCTTGATTGAGCATCATCCTTGGGAAATTGATGAAGTATTAATGAAATGATTCCTCATGATGGAACAAAATTAATGAGATAGTCCATGGTAATTATAACAACCCTCCGTTATGACAACCAATAAAAAATTTTCATTAGGAAATATACATTAGTATTAATAATGACAACCTTGGCACATCATCCGACATATTAATGAACAATATTAACACATTAATAATCTACACGACATAATATGGCACAACATTGCAGTGCATAACAATAGATATATCAACGCATTAATAAAATAACCAACAACCTATAACCAATGCATTCTTTTAATAATGACCCAACACAATATAAACCATAAATCGCTCAATTTGTCTCATAAGGAATATCATCATTTAACATCAAGATAATTCATCTTAGTTCTAGGTCTAATCTAATCTACTCAATCCATCCTTCAGGTAATGATTAAGAGAAATTCGTACAAGGCAGAGCTATATAAAAATTAAGAATCATAAGTGAAATTAACATCAATGAGTCTAAGCTATACTCATGTCTAAGGGATCCATAAGAAGATCAATCTTCACCCGTCACATAAGGAAATTATGTTACCTTACATATCCAACTAAGCATAAAAGGATATCAGCCATGCTTAAACAACACCACGATTTAACATGCTACCCTCATCATGTACCCAATTATAAAACTGATAAAATCAACATAAGTAGTAAATAAGAATTCGACAGCTTGAAAATTCATTAGATAAATTCAAGGAAGATCATAATTTATTCTTACATAAATAATAGTGCATTTACTTTTATCCATTTCATTAAAGATATTCAATACTAGCAATCAGTTGTAACAATTAACATAGAATTAGATGTTAAGCTACAATCAAAGTTAAGAATCCAAGGAAGAGTTCTGGAATTTATTCCAACCCCTGAACCTATGAAAAACCAATTTAGTTTTCAATATGAACCTCAATCGGGTCCTCCATACGGACCTTCATCCATTCCTCCATATGGACGTTCATCCAGTCCTCCATCTGGATCTTCATCAGGTACTCCATACGGAACTAAATTTATGGGAAATTTGAATTTAAAAATTACAGGAAGCGAATCAATTTCTGGACGGTTAAGCCTTCAGGGAAGGACCAGGAAATGATTGCAAGGACACTCAAGAATTCAAGATATGGTTATAGCCCCAACTTCATTCTCAAATTAAAAAATAAAACTTCAAAATTAAAATTCAGAAAATTTAAAGTAAACGTAACAGAATCGCTCAATTAAATTTTGAAATTGTTTTCTAAAAGATAGCAAGGCTAAAACCGTAGCTACAGAGTTGAATATCGTGATAGCAAGACTAAAGAACAATTTCATAATCTTCTATATGTTTGGGCAACATAAATCCTCAATTTAATTTTCCAAGAAATTATCAACAAAGTCTTAAAATTTAATCAATCAAGTGGATATCTCTCATAAGACTCTACTGGTAGTAAAAGAAAATTATAATAATCCTACAACAAGCCAACAAATATCAGTTCTAGAACTGATAACTCTATCACGAACTTAATTTAGGCCCTTCAATAATTAATGCAGGGACCCAAATAGATCCCAACAAGCATAAAATTTGGAAACAATTGCATGCACAACAAATCTGTTTTAATACACAGAAGTGGAAACTTCAACTCAGAATTGAATGCACACATAGAAGATTCATTTTTTTAAACACTGAAATGGAAACTCTCCAGCTTGGAATTAATGCATGCACATTAAATTCGTTTTGTGCTGGGCAAGTCTATGAACCCAAAAACTTGTGTAAATACGTAGAGATAAATTGAGAAATAAAACACCAGGGGGAAAACGAGTTCAGAGTGAAATTAAATTGTACCCAGCTATGAGTTCAAGATTGCACCATGAATCTATTCCAAATTATAAATTAACACAAACTCCCTAACAACAGAACGATAATAAAACCAAGTTCTCAACAAAGGTAAGAAATGAATATGGGTTTCCTTAAGACAAATAATATCTTCAGAACTGTATAGAGCATAGGGATCATAAACATAAATAAACTTTTTAAAAATCAAAGGAGAAAAGGGGTTCGCAGGGGTCAAAGATTACGAGATTTTCCCAACCCAGCTCTACACAATGCGCTAAGGAAAGAGACTTGAAACCAGAGTTGCACACCGAAATTTGGTCATTAAATGGGGTGCCTTCTAATCTACCACTCCATCCGGTCCTAGGTCCAACACCTGATCCGGCCCTCAATCCGAACCTAGAAATAAAAAAATTTGAAAAACTAATTTACGATTACAGGAAGCGAATAGATTTGGGAGTGGTTAAGCTTGAAGGAAGGGACAATAAAATAATGTTGTGGTGATCAGGAAGGTCGAGCTAAATATGCATCCCCAGGTCATTCCACAAATTAATAACTTCGAAAATAAAATTAAGAAATTTAATATAAGAGAACAGAAATGCTCAAGAAATTCTGGGTTGTAATTTAAAAACATCACGAGAAATACCGCCATTACAGAGTTGCAATCCTTACAACACTTAACCAGTTGACTAATACCATATGCTTTACATGCTTGGGAAGTGTAAGGCCCTAAAAAATTTTGTGAGCAAGGCAGTAACACAGAGGGTTTTATGGTTGACTAAAACACAAAGTTGAGGAAAAAGGAAAACATTCTAAGAGATGTGGAAACCCAAAGGAAGAGTTTGTATGGGAACGCTATCTATAGTTGCACAAGGTACATGCAGCAAAATGAAAAGGGAAAGGAACCCATAAATTTGCCCACACAGATCCAGAAAACCATTACCATTTCTTAAATATTTAATTTCTACATACAAAAACCTTAAACAATTTACAACATAAACTTTTAGACATGTGCATTGTAACCTAAGGGAGAAGAATCTAAATCTTTTTGTCCCGTGTTTGTGCTTCATCCAGCTTCTCGCTTGTTAATCGTTGAGACCTCACTGGTACCTCCCAGCCAACACTAGGGATACTCTTCTTCCCCTTGAGCCCCCTGAGACGTAAAGGGGCCAAGCACACAATCCATAAAATAAGATAGCTCCCAGCTCTCCTCGCAAGGTCGAGCTACCACTCTCTATATGAATTGGGTATACCAACTCCCACAAGAAAAACCAGTCAATAAAAATCTGGCAACATAACCTTGCTTGTCCAAAAAGTGATGCATTCCTCTTCTCTTCCCTTTCTTTTATAGATTTCCCCTTAGTTATCTTTCCATTTTCACATTAAATTAGTTTTATTAAAACTATTTAGGAAATATTTTCCCCCATACACTTGTCACCCAATCCCTTAGCTGCACCAGGAATTCATTTTTTTAATTTAATTAAATTGCCAATTTCCCTCGCCCGCCTAAAAGAATTCCTAAAAACGCTCCTTCTTGTCCCTTTATTCCCTCAATTCCCTTTAATGATGGACACCCTTCTTAAATCTTAGTTGAGTTCATTTTAGGAAATTTCTCTAGACTAGATTCCTTTATATGTTCCACAATCCTGTTGCATTTAAATTTCCTTTTTGTCTAAGTTCAAATTTAGCAAGTTTTGCACATAGACAACAAATCATAAATTATAAATTATAAATTTAATTCCCCCCGCTTTTACTTTTTTCAACCCCCCCTTTCATAATTGTTTAATTAATTATTTTTTTAGTCCTCATATCCTATTTAGACCCAGGCTTTAATTTAACTAGGCTTAACAATTTTTTATTGGAGAAATTAAAATTAATAAACTTTACTCATACATAACTAATTTAAGTTTGGTACCTAGGTTCATTGACTAGCTTGTGTTTAAACATCACAATGTGCCCTTCAAGATGCACTACATGATCCAAGGGTGCCACTCACCTTCATTCAAGCTTCATTTATGCAACATGCCCTTCAAGACACACTATGTGCTCCAAGGGTGCCACTCACCTTTTGATTGATTTTGGTAGACATCAAGCCCTTGGAGTCAATACTCCATTAGGTGACCTTGTGRGAGACTAAGGGCCTCTAAGTAATAAGGACCCTTCCTTATTGTGCGCCCATTAGAATCTTTGTGAGTGACTRTCTCAGTCTACCCTCACGACATCGTGGATCTCTCGAACTAGGTAATCATTAACCTACAGTTTGAGCCATGTTAGGAGTGGTAGTAAGCTATGGCAGGGCAGCTGCCACACCTCCCCCTCAATATCTCTAGTTTTCATGCATGACCCCTTTACTCCAAATGTGAGTCTGATTAGAAATCAATTGTCAGCCTACATCCATCAATGAAACATGCCAACTATCCATAAAAACATCATAATATACCCTATCATATGTCACATATGAAATATAAAAAATACTCAAACCATATACAGTCCACTCTCTGACTCGATCCAAAGTCCAAGGAGGTCCATCAATGCCATCAACATCCTCAATCAGTCAAGAGTCCTGCATACTCAAGAGGAAACAGTCAATAACATATGTCTATACATAATCATAATATAACATCATAATCCACAATCTCATCATCAGAATCCATAAGTGACGTAGTCAGTCATATAATGAACTAGATCACTTGCATGCAAGTGTCCTCAAATAATAATTCAAATCAAGTGTGTTCAAGCGCAGGATGTTACATACACCCCCTCTTGTTTTAAACTTCGTCATGAAGTTTCACAGTACACAAGTGCATAAATAAATTATCCATTAATAGCTAAGTGTATAAATATCAAATAAAAATGGAAATTACTGACGGATATCATGTGTGTCCTCCCAGGTATATGAGTATGGACTATAATTGTGCCACTGTATCTTTACCTGATCGACAATTCGATGCCATAGTTGTCGAATGCAATGGTCCAGAAAGCGGATTGGCTCCATCATGAGCACACCCTCACCCAACATCCACCAAGAACTCAAGGCAATCATATGCGTAGGATCACTGACCTAAATTCGCACACAGATACAAGATAAATAGCAATGCCTCAAGGAATGAGGCACGGTTATCCTCTAGGCCCTTCAAAATTATGGTCGTGTGATGCCAATTGTTGGCCCTTGGTTATGCCTACCATTGAAGTAAGTACTACTACTCCTCATGTTGTTTTAGCAACATTAATTAACAAGAGTAGTTAGAGCACTGTTACCAGCAGTTCAATACATACTCAGTCAAGAAACCTAGGAAGATCTATGGTAGATGAAATGAGGTTACCAATCTTTAGAGGAGATGGATCTGAAGATCCTAATCAACACTGGTTCTTATGCGAAGCTGTCTGGAGTATTAAGCAAGTCAATGACAAATTTGTTAAGAGAGCTTGGTTTAGTACTACATTGAGAGACCAGACACTGAGCTGGTACATGAAGTTTGTTAAAGGAATTTTATAGCCTAAACCACTGAATGATATCAAGACTATGTTGAGTGCAGAATTCAAGAAACCAAAGTTGGAGTCATAGTGCATTACAAAATTGAAAGAAATCAAGCAGAGAATAACTGAACCTATTTGGGAGTTTGATTAGAGGTTTAAGACCTTGACAGGTCATTTGAGTTTTCAGATACCATACGAGCATAATAAGGAATGGTTCATTTATTCCCTCTTACAACATATCAGAGTTCCTCTGATGCAACAACATGTCTCTTCGCAAGCTGAGACACTGGAGATCACCATGAAACTAGAATCAAACCCTATGGGAGAATTTAACTCAGGTATGAGTCAAATTTTGAGTCAGATAACTAGCTTATCTCTGTTGGTCGAAGATATGAAGAAAGAAAAGGGAAAGGATAAAAGAGAAGACATTTGTTGTAACATATGTAATTCAGAGGGCCATGAAAAGGAACATTGTCCTCTATTTAATGAGTACTTGTCCTCTGGAGCTATAAGCCCTCTGAAGTAAGTTACTCTACCCTAGTGTGAGGTATGAAGAAATAGACATCACCCTGGTGAATGTTATTACATACAAAAATATGTCTAGACACCTACCAATCTTTACTGCACATTCTGTAAATCTGTGGGGTATGATGAGAAGGACTGTAGGGCTTATGACCTATTGCATGAAAGGTCAAGGGACACATACAAAATTAAGAGAGAAATGTAGCAGGAGGGAAATACTACATAGTTTAACTCCCCAGGAAGAAGAAACTTCAAACCTTGTGGTGGATTCAAAGGAAAAAGACGAGGAGGCATGGGTCGAGGTCAAGGTGAGATCATTTTTTATAATTATGCCCAGCCAGGTCATTTGGAAAGGGACCGTCAGAAACCTTGTACCACTTGCAGCTACCGAAACTCATTTGAACATATTATTGAAGATTGTTCAGTATTGCTAGAGAAACTTCAGGAAAGACAGGGTGGAAACCAACAAGTGCAACTGATATCAATGGAACCTCATGGAGAGGATCCCAGAGTCATTTTTACCACTAGAGGAGGCGCTGCTACACGAGAAGATGGGGTGACTCCAGGAAAGACTGCAAAAGGATCAAGGATCATAATAGCTACAAAGAAGACATAGTTGTTTGATCCAAGGAAGGAAAAGTAGATGTTTGAAGAGGCAAGAAGAGAATTTGGAAGAGAACATGCTTCTTCATCTATGACACAAATAGAAGTGAGAGAATGTGGAATTCCTATGGAATTCTATCAATCTGCCTTGCCTAGAGAAGGAAAAGTTGTAAGCAAGCTTATGGATTTCTTATATACTTTCATTAATTTGATTAAGGATGAAAGAGCTTGCAATAACTACAACACTTGATCAAACAATATGAGATAAGAAGGGTAGATCCTCTATTGAATAAAGAAGTACATCAAGTATCTAGAAAGAGAAGGACAAACAAGGAACTACACCTTAATTCTTAGATTGGAGACTATGACATAGATTATGTTGTCCTCGACTTGGGATCATAAGTCAATGTTATGATGAAGAAGACCTGGGCACTGATGAGAAAACCTAAGTTGATTTACTCTCCTATTAGTCTCAAGATGGATAATCAGCATGTAGTAAGCCCCTTTGGAATACTAGAGCATGTCCCTGTGGACATTGATGCGGTAAGGACATTTGTAGACTTTGAAGTGATTGAGATAGTTGATGATAGTTGTCCTTATCCTGCATTGTTGAGCATTGATTGGGTTTTCAACAATTCAATTATTGTTGACTTAAAGAAAATAAGAATGACATTTGAAGGTGATGGCCTTAGGGTCATTGCACCTCTAGATACTGATGAAGGTCACAGATACACAGAACTTATCAAAGAAGAAGACCGTGCCTATCAACTAGAGAATATATATAAATTGACAACAAGACAACATGATTACATTAATCCTATGGAAGATGGAAATTTAAGCTGGCGAAGTGAAAGTGCATGCTCATCAGATTCAGAAGAAGCATTAGAGAACTGGCAGAACAGAATGTATGAAGTTTCTGCACATAGATGTTCCATATTGACCAGGGAAGTTTGTTGGATTGGCACAAAATTAAGTAATCTACCCACATTTGATTCTTTAAATCATTTAGAAACATTCTTATTGGAATTTGAATAAGTTGTACCAGTACAACAAAGGTTGTTGGCACTGGATGAAGCCTTGAAATAAATGCCAACAAGATGTTGGGGAACATATAAGAAGGACATCATGGAGTGGGTACAATGTCACACTTTGATGGCAGTGCGCTTTTCAGACCAAGTTGAAGGGTGTGAAGTTTCATACACAAGTCAAAGCTATCTGAAGGACCATGTGCGAAGTTGTGAGGAAGCTTGGAGCAACATTCCTAAAGAACAGTGGGTGCATAAGTTTATTAACACTTTGGTTACTATGCCTATCAACTGGTATCTTCAAGCAGAACTGCGCTTCACCACTTCAGATTGTTACTGTATGACTCAAAAATTTATAGCTACATTTTTATTTGAAACTCAATACCCCACAATAGATAAATATTTACAAGTTGTAAGACATAAAGTCTTTGAGGAGGCACCTAACCTCCCTTTGGAACAAGAAGAAGATGAATGGACTGCACCTCTTCAGAAATTACAGGGTTGTTACAATATCAATGTTGATGAAGATGATGATCCTAAGAATGTGAACATTGCAGAAACTGAAGAATAGAGAGACATAGAAGGGCCAGGGAGAATGAACATGACCACTTGTCTAGGTTAGAACATGGAGAGGAATCTACCAGTTTGGAGGATACACTACCAGATGCACAGCTGCTATCCATAAAAAAAATTGATGATCACATCGTTGAGATAGTCCACTTCCTATCTACATGAATGGCACCCCGTGAGTATACAATCATTCAGAAGAAACAGATGGTAGTTCGCACTGCATATTTTTCACTTATAGCTAGACAACTATATAATATGGGACCAAATGAGATATTGAGCAGATGTGTTATAGAGGCAGAAATACCATTGATTCTTGCAGAATCACATGAAGGCATCACAGAAGGACATTATGCAAGGAAAGAAATAGCGTAGAAGGTTCTTAGAGCTGGCCTCTGGTGGCCTACTTTACATAAAGATGCTAAGGAATACTACAAAGCCTCTGATGTATTTCAAAGAGTAGGAAAGTTGTCTAGAAGGGATGATATGTCTTTGGCATTGTAATTAACATTACAAGTATTCGAGAAGTGGGCCATTAACTTTGTGGGACCTATTAACCCACCAGGAAGGTGCACAAGAGCTAGATACATTATCACTATGACAACATATTTGACCAGATGGGCAGAAGCAAGAGAAGTAAAGAACTATAGTGCAACCAAAACTGCGTGATTCATATTTGATTATATCGTAACTAGATTTGGATGTCCAAATATCCTTATGAGAGATCAAGGTACACATTTTATTAATAATACCATTGAATTCTTGACTCAGGATTTCGAAGTTCACCATCAGAAGAGCACACCATACCACCCACAAGTGAATGGTACAGTTGAAGTTTTCAATAATATCTTGGAGAGAGTGCTGAGGAATAGTTGTAGTGTGAACAAAGATGATTGGGATCTGAGAGTACCAGCCATATTATGGGATTATCGTACCACTTGCAAAAGGATGACAATTCAAACTCCTTTTAAGTTATTTTATGGCCTAGAAGTAGTGGTACATATGTAATACTTGGTTCATAGTTTAAGGATTGCAACATTTACAGGTATGGATGACATCGGTACTATTCAAGATAGGCTTGCGCAATTGCTAGAATTGGAATAAGAAAGTTTTATTGCAAGATTTCATTAGCAGGTACAAAAAGAATGAGAAAAGGTCTACCATGACAAACATATCAAGAAGAAAGCATTTAATCAAGGAGATCTGGTATTGGTATATGACAGCAAGTTCACGAAGCATCTAGGGAAGTTCAGGATACATTGTCTTGGGCCATATGAGGTTGCCTATGTTGCAGAAGGAGGAGCTACGTAGTTGAAGACTCTGAATGGAGAATGGAAGGAAGGTTTAGTGAATGGGAACCGGTTGAAATTGTATTATGACAACCAGTTGCCTCACAGCTCTCAGTAAAAGAATAAGGAAGAAGGGTCTAGTTCAAACTGGGTACTGGACATAGAAAAAAATAGTTTGCACAAGTAAGGGAAGGACCGAGAAGAAAGCACAAGCTGTTTCGCACAGTCTGTAGTCGAAGTAAAATAKAAGKTTCACTCTTGCAATGACTTGGGATGAGTCACGTGTGAGTGTTGGGGGCCWATTGGCCCTTGGTTAAGGAATGAATCTAAGATTAAGGAAGAAAGTTGAAGTATGAAGAGCGTGGAAGGCACATAAACTGAGAATGGGTCGAAGTGGTCAAAGAAGAAGAAAAGGAGCAAAGTAAGGGAAAGTGAKCCATTGAAAGAGAAGATCGAGGAAGAMRAATCAACAAAGAATATGGATTGGGGACAACTCAGCAAGCGGAGAAAGCCACAAATGGATGCTTTGGAGCACCTCGCGATAAAWAAGGAAGAACAAGTTGGCGAAGCCCTTAAGATTCAGGTTGTGTGGGACCTAGGGTTTTGGTATTTATGTTTTTAACACGTAGGCCTCAGTCTAAGGTTGTGTGAGAGTCAGTGTAATGTATAAATAAAGATCTAAAGGAGTGAGGAAGGGTTGTTGATGTTGATTAATTATTKTTGTTGCGTGAGAGCAGTATTGTGTTGTGAGAGTATTTTTGTATTGTAAGATCTTCAGTTGAGTGTGAAGATCAACCCTGCAGCTGGGTGCATAGGTAGGGGAGAGAAAGACAAAGAAGAGAGAAATATGCAGCTAAGTGCACATATAGAACTGTATGCTTTGATATAATATATCAAGAAATGCAGTTTTGTGGACGTAGCCCTAGGGAGAGGGTGAACCACATATATCTTGTTGTTCTATGTGATTGATGATGTGTTATTTGCAATTTGATATGCTGTTATTGCATTGTTGTGTTAGATCTAAGATATAACTTGTGAAGTAATCTTAGGAGTGATAAAGAATATCTATATTGTTGTGTGTTGGTTCCCCGGATCCACTTTGCATTTCCTCTAGTTGTAGACAACTATGTCCCGCAACTGCCTATTGCTACTTTGGGTGAGACTACATCTGCTTTGCGGGTGTTTTTGAAAGGGCCAGTAGTGTTGACAGGCGAAATCGACTGTCTGTCAACTGAGAGAGTGGAACCAGTCCGGGGTTGTCTAATAACCCAAGCCGTTTGGGATAAACCACCCTAACGGGTTTAGCGGCTCCGTTAGCCGATCTAAGGTCCTAAGAAAAAAAAAGAAAACTAATCTAAACTAACTAATCTAACTAAAAACAAATAAAACAAACTAATAAACTAATCTAACTAAAACTAACTATTAAACAAAATAAACTAGAACTAATTACTAAAACAAACTAAACTAATCTAACTATTCTATATATACAATCCACTAACTACTACTATACTAACTCTAACTAATTAACTATCTAACTACTAACTGAAATATAACTTATTCACAAAGTGTACAATATCTACAATTTACAGATTTAGATAAAACTTGAAAAATTCATTTATATTCTGCCCTAAGACAGAGAAAGATGTTTTTATTGATTTTATGATTTTATGAACAAGAAATAAAACAAAACTAACTAAACAACTAATATACTAATTCTAAATATAAATATAACTAAACATATATCTAACTGAACTACTAATAAATATACTAAACAAATAAATAACAAACTGACCTGGAAACGCTCCAGATTTTTCCTGTGTATGATGATTGTTTTAGCAGATCGGAGGGAGGAAACCCGCACCGAATTATCTAGGAGCTTCTCATAAATGATAACTGTAGTGCTCTTCAAGTTTATTTATAGGACAAACAAGACATAAAAATAACAACAATCTTATAATTTATAAACCTTCACAGTTAGATAAACCTGTATGTAAAGATCTATACATGATAGTTCAATTGATGAAGAAGAGAAATTTKCCATTCATTAACTGAACTAAGTAATTGTTGTATTCTTTAAATTAGTGAAAGAAATCAGGCATGTATCACATTAATTCAATCATATCATTTTGCAAAGGACTATGATAGCTAAAGTAGTCACTAATCAAATGCAAATTGATAAACATAAACATGAAACAAAAGATTGATATTATGAAAGCGAAAGCTGTAGCAGAACATCAACTTCTGTCTTAGTTTGTATTAGAAATCCATAGCCTGGTTCTCCCACAAATGAGGATGCCTCTTATTACAAAAATAATAAGTATTTATAAGTTTTCCACAGGGTAAAACCTCCATGTGGAAGTTATCAAAACTGTATACATAAATCTGGGAAGATTATCCCCAGTTTAACTAAACTAGGAAACTACAATAGCCTAAAACACACAAATATCCCCTAGACTACCCAATACGTCCCATGCAATTTGAATTTACCTGAAAAGGACAAAAAATGAACAAGTTAGAAGGATTCTTTAATAATAAAAAGATAAAAAATCGAATACTATAGACTAGCTACAGAATCTTGCGATTCTATAGCTGGTCTAAATAAGACACAGAATCAGCATCAAAATCAATTAAAAATATCAAATTCAATTAACATCCAATAGATATTTGAAAACGAATCATTCAAGTTGAAATTGTTATATCATTCTAAATCAAATAGGATCCAAATCAATTAAAAGACCACAGAGATAAGCTTACTCTGTTTTGTTTGTTACCACAAAGTCGGGTGACAAAATTATATGGAACAACAATGCAATCGTTTCATATCAAATTGAATTTAACATAATCAAAACAAATCGCAAGCAATTGTTATGCTACCTTATCCACAGGAAATATGAATTTGACAAGATCATTTTCAAATCATTATAACTGCAGACGATTCATGCCACAAACAGATCAATTCAAACTGGTGCATAAATTAATTCAAATAAAATCGTAACAGGATCGATTGATTGGCAACATAATTCACAATTTGTTATTACAAATTGGGCAAATATGATTGATTGACTTTGATCGAAATTGTTAATTTGATAATGAATTATAATCGGACTTGACAAGAATAATGAATGTTGATCAATTTGTTTTTACAATTCAAACAGAGCAGCAATTAAAATACGAATCCAGCTCATAAAACAATCTTGCCAACTCAAGATATGGGATAATCCAATCAGAATAAAAGAGAATCGAACAGAAAAGGTTTTAACATAATCATTATCAATCAAAACCATTCCATGATTCGGGCGCATTTGCACAGACTTAACTGAGAGCATTGTTTTCATACCAAATAGAGTCGTATTTTCCAAATCCAAATCAAACAGAGTTGTCTTCTTGTTCTTAGAAGACTACTTGACAATCATATTATAAGATCGTAACAACCAAACTCATTGAAATTGTTTTCCAATCACGACATATGAATCATAACGAAATCAAATTCAAACATGATCATATTCTAAATTGAGCATGAAAAATTTCTGTTCGGAGTGGATACAAAACGAATTGAATTGAAAGAAAACCATTAATTTCATTAACTCAATCAGGGTAAATCTAATCCAATTGAAAATCAATCAAATCTGATAAAATCTATCAGTAACTAAGCTAGGTAAATCATGTAACCATTTATTGAGATTTCATTCATTTCTGGCAAGCGAAAACACTGTATAGGATAAACACATTATGACAGAGTCATTTCAAAATGTAAACAGAGTTATTCGAAGACTAAATTTCAATCACTATATTACTCATGGTCATTCACAGAAGTAAAACGATATCAAAATCATACCTGTATGGCGAGCAAAAGGATTGATCACAACAATTTGGAGTTGATAACGACTATGGATGATTCAACATTCTTGAAAAGGATGGATCCTGTCGTCTTCTGCTTCTTATCAGTTTCTTGGAGTTGGCCTCTTTGGCTGGTCAATACTGCCACTTGACTTTCCAATGATTGAATTTTTGATTGGAGTAGGGGAACATCGATGTAGTATCGCTCCAATCATAAATCGCATTGGTCACAGGGTGACTGTGTGGGCTTCGAAAGAGCAGGCGAGGGTTTGGACACATTGTTAAGGGTTTCGCGAGGCAATTTGATACCAGGGTATCTAGGGTCGTTTCGCGAGGCAATTTGATACCAGGGTATCTAGGGTCGTTCCTTAGGCAGGGAGGAAGATTTGTCACGAAATCATAAGGTGGTTCAGGGCATAAACCCTGCGAGTAAGGGTATTCGCTGTCTAAGAAACGTTCTACATCAGATTCCGAATCCTCACTTAGGACGATAGGGTTTGACTCAGCAGAGGGTTTAGGTTTGTTTCTATCCATCCTTGAAATAAGTTGAGCGTTCTTTTTACCCTTGGCATTAGCATTAAGGTTTTCCTTGGGCTTTTTGCTCATAGTTTTCTTTATAGCCTTGGACTTCTCACTTCCAATGTCTCGTAAGTCAATAGGAGGGTCGACCGAAGGCTTAGGAGTGGGCAATAGGATATGGAAGGGCACAGGTGACTCAGCCTTGGTTTCATTTACCATAGGCTTGTCAACCTGGACAGGGTATGTGTCATCAAAACAATTACGAGTGATGAAAGCTCTCCAGCTATCACCATGTAAACTAAAGTGATAAACAATGATAAGTTTGATAAGTCCATGGTGGAACAGGCTACTTTCAGCCTTCTGCCTTTTAAACCTTTTCGACATTTTATATAGTCTTCGATGAAAGTAAAAGGGCATATTCAACGAGTATCCCATAAAATTCATTAACAAACGCAGGTGGTAGAGAAAGACGAGTCCGTATCGACCTTCACAGGTCACGAACTATTTGATTATTATGAAAAGGTCATGCCATCGAGGTTTTAGCATAGATATGGGCATACCTCTGTCACAAGATGTGACTTTACGTGAGATGAACAGAAGTGGCCAAGGCACCTCTTCCACTTTTGAATTTTTGAACCAACGCTGGCCTGTGGCAGGTAGCCCTGTAGCAGAACTGATAAATTCCTCGTCAATTTCCAACTGTATGTCGCCCACCTTAGCTCTACAACCATCAAACGTTAGGGTGAACTGTCGTGCCACACAGAGATTAAAACCCTCAAATTGTTGCACAAAGGTGAGCCACCCGTTATCCTCCAAGTCTTTTCAAGCATTGTCAAACATTAACAAGGCTTGGTTGTCGTTTGGCTCGATTCGCACGACTGGTGCCATGGAGCCGAGCACATGGTAAGATGAGGGTTTGGGTCATAGCACACACAGGAGTAAAATGCATGCTGAGAAATCCGAGCTAACAGAGGTAAACGGTGAATAAGGGATAGGCATAAATGTCATTGTGCGAAGGTGGTGGAACTTATCTCTGCCATGCACTATAGTTATTGCCAAAGTACAACCGTGTACTTTCATAGCTGTTCAATCCATTATAGCATAGTTCAACAGTCATATCACTTGGCCGACCAATGAAACCAATGGTGAGTGTATAAACCAACGAGCGAAATCAACGTTACACCATAGTTTTAAACCATCAACATATAATTTGAAACCAAAACCAATGTTTAACCATGCGCCAATGTATTGTAACAGCTCATATCAAGCATTTAACCAATGTACCAATGGGCATTCATATAATTAACAAGCCAATAGTTATGAAAATACAAACATAGGTATCATATTAAAAGATATATATGAAGAATTTAATCATAATCCCTATGTATTTTCATGAAACCAAAGGTCAAGTATTTCAAACATATAAATCCAAATGCCAATGTATTACAAACTCAATGAAACCAAGTCACACAATCAATCTAAGAACGTTCAATTAGTATAGTTCGAAAGTTTTTCCAGCTACATAACGATAGGTGAAATGTAAGCGTAATAGGCATATTGACAAGAAATATCATGATAGTTCAAATAATGATTTCAATGGGACTACAAAAGACTAAGTTTTCACACTTACAGTCGTGAAAACAAAACGAAGGTAAATGTGCAAATGTCGCAAAAAACAAAATTGTCGTTTATTTGAAAATTGCGACGAAAAAAATCGATGTTTACAAAACATTGGTGTAGGCAACTTATAAGACAATGGAAAAAATGTGAATTGGTTGCCAACAATGGAGACACACTGGTAGAAACAAATTCAGGTTAGGAC
>JASDQU010736680.1:606662-617091 GCA_032191745.1 Picea mariana | reverse complement strand
TATACACTCCAACTCTTATTTGTGTCCTACAATATTATCAAAAGAAAAATACTCTAATAGATATTCTTGTTCTATAAAGATAAACAATTCACACCACAATGATAGGTGCCTACTTATTTGTATATTTCCCAACTCTTAGTTGTATCTTTATACATGTATTAATTTTCAAATGGAATTAGGTATTATAGGGTCTTGTTTAGTTTATTGAGAGCCAAGACCAAATTATAGAGAGGTTCTATACAGAATTGTTTAGTTTTATTGTACTCAAATAGAGTTAGAAAATGGAAAAAATAGATGAACCAACCAACAATTGTGCATCATCCAAATTGGAGATGGATGCTATGGAGAATTGTATGGTTATAGAGGAATGCATTTAAAGTCAGAAAATAAACCAACCTACAATAGTGAAAAAAGATTCAAATTGAAGATGATTTTCTAAAATATTTGTTTAGTTGTATAGAATTCATCTTCGAGTTGGGATTCACATGGAAAAACCAATCCATAGCCTAGTTTAGAACCAAAATTGGATAGGGTTCATACATATATTTTTTTATCTATATAGAAACTATATTTGAGTTGGGATTTGCCCAAATAAACAAGTCAAGAAAAATTAATGAATAAGAAACCAAACTAGAAATGGGTTTTGTAGAGGTTTATTTAGTTGCCCATATTCATCCAAATTGGAGTTGTCGTTTTCACGAACCAAACTACAGTATAAATTATACTCTGAATTGGATATAGGTTCTTTGTGGGATAGGAATGATGTTGACGTCCTTAGATGTAGGGCCTTGCATCTCTTCACAACACAAAGATATATTAATGGGATTTTACTGCTCACAACATTGAAAGTGGTTTTATTGAATCCTTTTGAGGAGGATGATTTGGAAATTGCTCGGGATCACTGAGATTGTCATGAGTAAAATCATTAACAAATAGATTGGGGTCACTAACATTGTCATGAGTAAAATCAATAAAAAATAGATTGTGATGATCCAAAATTCATAAGAACCTAGTTTAAACATCCCAAGCCATCATGAAAATGTGAGTTCATACTAAACACAGATCTATTTTTAATCCTGGTGATTTTTCAACTCAAAATCAATGTAGATTTCTTTACTATTACAGAACCCCATTGGACTCTAACTTTTCTTAAGAATCCCTACCAACATAGGCTAGGATGGAAACCTAAAGTTGCTATTTTGATATACAAGAGAAGGCTTGTGTTCGCTATAGTCTATGACACTGTGAAAGAAAACTCACTATACATTTGGAGTAACACGCGGGATTTTAAACAAGAGCTACTACTTTCTACCATAAATCATAATAGTTAGAAGAAACAAAATATGTCTTTCCCAAAATTAATCTCTTTACCTTGAGGATGTTTGGATTGATCAAATTGGGTCCCCTAGAGGTCTCCCTAGTCAAAGTACCCACCCCGGTCATATTGAGGATCCAATAGTCACATTTATGCAGAACTCCTAACAACAAACAATCTATCCCTATAACTCATTCCATATATCCCTCAATCACTAAGTAAATAATTACCAACTTATTCTTAGATCAATACAAGAAACAACAATCATCATGGTTTGGAACAAAACATCATTTAATATCAAGACAAATTGTTCTTTTTTTATGAGATGAAAAGTCTATCATTGGGAGTTCAAATCATATATTTTAATGGGAGGTTGATATCAGAAAGAAGGGATCCAGAAATAGATAGGGAAAAATTAACTATTACAACAATTATATTATAATAGTTAGCATATTATTTCACTCACTTGTCGAAGTTCGACACCACTTTGAATGTCCTTCACATACTTGTTGTATTCATCATCATCACTATTAGTATAATTGTCATCATGATGTCAAAATTTATCTTTGAGAGATGTGTTGTCAAGATGGTCTTTACCTCTTAGGGATTATTTTCTATAATTGATATTCATTTACCATTTAAATATTATTGCAAGTTATAAATTTTACTCAAAAATAACATCTTAAGAATGAAAATTTATGACAAAACATTGGGAGAGATTAACTATCACAACAACAATTTTATTACCTCAAATTCGGCACCACTATTAATGTCATGTACATGCTCATCAACTTCATCATGATAAATATCAATATTAACACAGGATTTTACTGCAACCTTGTGAGCTCTGTTGAGATGAAGGCCTTATCTTTTTCCCATTGATTTATTCATATAATTTCTCTACATATGGTTTAACCATCATGCAAAAAAAAATACAAACATTTAAAAGTAGAAAAAAATGTCTCCAATGTAAATGTTGTCTTTTTCAAATAATGAAACAACAGAATTGCAACAAGAATTAGCATAAATGTAATAAAAGAGGTGCAAAACATGAATCATTTCAGGGGTTCATCCATCATTCAAACTAGCGGAGTTATTTTTTTTCATGAAAGAAAACATGCCTATTGCTATTTATTTAGATCATCAAAGAGTACAATTTACATGTCAAACAAATACCTTAGCCTGAAAGAGGCAATCCAACATCACTTAGGAAATCATCTTTCACTACTTACCCAAAGTAAAATATCCATCCTGACAGAGTATCAAAATATACATAAGTATCACACAAAAAACCTATACTCAACATGGCTACATGAAACTCAACCATTTCAAAACTTCCATCATCCAAAAACAAAACCACCATATATTAAAAAAAACATTTACTAGTACTTATATCAATTTCATTCCAATATACTAGATATATAACTATATAATAAAAAGATATAAACCAAAATTATCCATTAAAATATGAAACAATGTTGAAAACAATAAATTCATGTTTGATGTATAATCCAACACCAATTTTTATGGCATTCAATGAATACATGACAATAGTAAACATAAGGTATCCCAATGATTTTTTGAAAGGATGACAGTTAAATATTCATTACTCTTTATTCCCCTCCTGGACTGGAAAGGGGTCATATTTGGGGACAAATGGATGATTAGACAAGCAAGATAGAGAACATAGGACAACACACATTTAACACAAATATCCTTACGGAAAAGGCATTGCTGGGAAACCTTTCATTGAGATGCTACCATGTTACACTGGTGTCAATTAAAAACTAACAAATCTAACCTAGTCATTCCATATCATGCTAGAAAGGGGATTTTTAGAAAAGAAATACTCTCGTACAGTGGGAACCAAAGAAAGTATGTTGGATTTTCTTTCCTATGTTTGAAGGTGAAGCTCACATGTCTTTGATTTCTCTATATAATGTACAATTGTATGATGCCTCTCTTTATGAGTATGAATGAAATATCAAATGCATTTTTTTCCAAAAAAAATATTAATCTATATCAAGAATAACATACAAAGGGTTGGCAGCCTACAAAGTTTGAAACTAATATATATCCTATGTCATACTCACAAATAACTATCTTTAATCATTTTCTTGTATGTATATATATCATCTATTATTAGTGTTTGTTTGGCTGTGGTCTAGAGGAAACTTGGGGTGTTTGTGGTGCAATATGTGGTGATAATTGTTGATTACTTGGGTTGGCTGTCATTGATGTCAACCCTTGAAGAAAGTCCAATAGAAAATTATGGTAGCACAAAAGTTTGGGTAATGGACCCAATATTTTTTATGGATAATGGTATGTGTTTTGATATATTTGCAGGCAAGACTATTCTAGATTGATAGTACATGTCATGTCATTTCTGGTGGTATGTGGAACGTCACATAACTCCTCACGGTTAGAGAGTTATGGACATGTGAAGTTGGATAACCCTCATGAGTCATATACAAGCCCCAAAAGGTCAAAGTAGTCAAATTGGTTGCAAAGAAGAAATTATTTAAGCAATAAACTGAAGTGATGAGTGTACTATAATTCAAAGTGGATACGAAATAAATTATTTAAATAATAATGTTAATGGATAAATTACTAAGTGGACAAGTGGTTAGACGTGGGTTAGCCCTAAAATAAGGAAAGTGGTTTAAGATGGTTATAAGGTAATCCCTTGAGGAAGCTACATAAAATTATAAATAAGAGGCAAGGATATCTCATTTTTTATTTTATTTATTTATTTATTTTTTATACTGGGGAAATCGGCAACTCGTGGTTCTCATACTCGCATGACACAGAGTCAATACCCGTCCACTACCACTATAATCCCAGGTGTGCCACACAACCCACAAACATGGATCACAAGTAAATCGGGGTGAGAATTGAACTTGAGACCTCCTTTACATATTTCCTTCCATTTACATGACACTTGCCAATCGGTCTACACCCCTTTTGGCAAGGGTCTCTCATTTTAATTACACTTGAGAATATTGAATATATACAAGTGACTGAAGTAACGAAAGGATATCTAAGGAGAATTTTAGAGGGAATTTTAAGTAAAGAAGGTCGAAATTCACGGGAGGATAAATTGTTTTGATGATACCTTCTAAGGTATGTTATTTACAGGTCATTTCACCATTTTCAAAATAACGTTTTTTCTAGAATGATTTAGAAAGAAAAATTTGGAGTCCATTGAGGAAACATATCTAAGTAGCTATGATAACAATTTCATCTTGTGGGTCATTGTATTTTTGGAGTTACAATCCATGGAAAATAAGGTTTGTGGCTAGTCCTGAAACTAGTCTAAAACAGGTGTTTCGGGTAAAAACGTCATAACTTCTTCATAACAGACCCAAATTCAGTAAGTCCAAATGTATTAGTTGTAGTACATTTTGTAGTATTCTATGTACTATTTTCAAATCCATACAAAAAATATTTTGTGTGGGGTACGGTATACAAGTTCTCTCTCTAGAGTAAGCTAGAATTCAACAAGGTATGCCATTTTTTCTATAACTCCTTTTCTGAGAGGTTCCAAGCAGTGAAACCTAGAGGAATTGCATAAAAGACATTGAAAACAATAGTGTACTATTTTCATATTTGTATTCATTACAGGTACATAGTTATGATTATTTCAAGTTAGGGTTGTTGACTAATAAAAAATTAGTCATGTGAGACTAAAGTAAAGTTCGATGAAAATGTTAGTCTCTTGTTAAAATTAAGGAAGGTTTGTAGGTATGTGATCATATACACCAGGTCTATTACAAAGTTACAAATCAGATTTATATGATGAAATTGATGAGGGCTTTGGTTGAGGTACATGTTGGGTACATGGTTGAGACAAGTAATTCATGAGTTGACACATACATGAGGTGTATAGTTTATGATGTTGGTACATCTTGATAAGTCATATTTTATGTTTATTTGATGCATGATTGGTACATATTTTGTGCATGGTTGATGCACTCATTGATGTTATAGGTTGAGGTATAGGTTGGTGCGTGGTTGATGCATTTTTTTTATGGTACAAGTTGATTACAGGTTGTTTGGTAGATGTTGTTACAGGTTTATTGCAGTATATCTCACAGTGATAGTGTGACAATGGTTCCATCATTCTACTTGTAGGACAGGGAGGTTGGACAGGGAAATGGTAGGTGGTTGTAGCCGATAAACATAGGGGGTTGTAGCCTCCTTCTAGTTCTAGCTAGAGAATTGGGGAGTTGGAGCTTCCCATAGGCTGTAGCCTGAGAAAATAGGTGGTTGGATCCTCCTTCCAGTTATAGTTGGAAAACAAAGAAAGTTGGTGCTTCTAATGAATGTAATTCTTAAAGACATATAAGAAAAACATTTTGTGGTTTTCTCCCGATTTGGGTTTCCACGTAAAAACACTGGTGTACTTTGTATGTGTATGATTGTTCATTTATTCATTTTTTATTTACTCTGAAACTATTGGATGACAATGCTACATTGATATAACACTTGCATTTTATGGCTAAAAAGGATTAAATTTCTCTATTATTGATTCACCCCCCCTCTCAGTAATCCAACAATTGGTTTCAGAGAAGGTTCCTTCAGAAATCAGTTTAACTACTGAAAGGTAGATCATGGAAAGAATTAACATGTATAAAAATGGAGTACCACAGTTTGATGGAAAAAAGTAGGCATTCTAGAGTAGAAGGATGACAACATATATACAGCAACAGAGATTTGAAATTTGGCAATCAGTAGTAGATGGATACAAATAAACAGCAGTTCTACCAACAAGTGAAAAATAAATGAAACTCGGTCAAAATAATTCCAAAGCCACAAATGCACTTATGAATGGTCTTGGTGAATCGGTATATACCAAAGTTGTACATTGTAAATCCACCAAATATATTTGGGAAAAACTTAAAAATATTTATGAAGGAGATTCAAAAGTCAAAGCAACAAAACTTCAAACTTACAAAGGTCAATTCGAACAACTAAAGATGAAGGAAGATGAGAATATTGCATCGTACTTCTTACGAGTCAATGAAATAGTGAATGAAATATTAGGATTGGGAGAAGAAATTGAAGAATCTGTAATTGTTCAAAAGGTACTAAGCTCTCTTCCTATGATATTTGATCCTAAGATATCAACACTAGAAGAAAGAATAGATCTAGACTCAATAAGCATGGACGAACTACATGGAATATTCACAGGATATGAAATGAAAACTAAACAGAAAAATCCAGATATAAAAGAAGCATCTTTCAAAGCATCCAAAAGGTCAAAGAAAAATGGAAAGAAAAAGGAACATAGCAACAACAAGGAATTCTCAAAAGATGATGAAGAAGAAGTGGCCAACCTTTTTAAAGGATTGAACAAGGGAACCAACAATAGATATAAAGGTAATCGTCCATTGATTTGTTTTAATTTTGATGGTATTGGCCATTTTGTTAACAAATTTCCCCATAAGAAAAATAAGAGGAATGATGAATATTACTCAAATAGAAAACAAACATATAAAGGAAAAAGAACCAAAAAGAAATATTTCAGGAAAATCGTATGCACCAAAGAAGACACATCCTCATTAGATGAAGATGAAGTTAGTGACAGTGAAACATTAAGAGTTCTATTTGTGTCAGTATAAGACTCTGATAAAGAAGATAACGAAGAAGAATATGAAGAGGCAGAAGTTGACTACTGAGAAGAATTGTTGAGTGCCATAGAAGTTATAAGAAGAGAAAAGAATAAAAAAAAGAAGCTACAAGCAGAACTAGACAAGAAAGAACGCAATCAAGAACTAGAAAAAATGATCATGAAATTGAAGGTTCAAATAGAAGAAGATAAAATAATTGAAGAAGAACTCAAAGAACAACTAGAAGAAAGAGACATGATCATTTGAAATTTGGAAGCAGAGATTATCACATTGAGAAAGGATCTTCAAAAGAAAAATATGCAGAACAACTCAAAAGTTTTGGATGGCATTATCAACAATCAAAATCCTCATCATGAAAAGTCCAAACTTAGATAAAATCAAACAGAAAATGGATCAAGATCCAAAACAAATGAATAAGAAACATACCCAAAACGTTATGAAAAAACAATCAAAGAGGATATGAAGACCTACAAGAAAGATTACATGGACACTCCTCCACCGAGAAGATTTAGATTTCGGAATCAACGATCGATAGAAACAAATAGGCCTCAGGAAGAAGAAGGATTCATAAAAGTAACTCCTTTGAGAATATCTTCAACTCCCAATTATCAAACTATATTTTTTGGTTTATGTTATGCATGCAATAATTTGGGACATAAATCTGTAGATTACATAGCTAATAGGAGGAACATAAAACAATTTGAAAGGCATACACAAAATGGTTATCCAATAAGGCCTATTGAAACACAGAGAAGAAGCTACAACATGTTTGAATCATTGAGAACTGAAGTGGAGTGCTACAAGTCAAACAAATTGTAGAATGACAATCCCTCCTTGAGAACCAGAACAGAACCACAACAATCACAGACAAGAACCTCGAAAGAGAACATAGATAAGAAACAAAAATCAGTATAGCAATAAAGAATGCACACTCACTCTACAAGATAAGTAGAAGAAACATGGTTGGTATGTTGACAGTGGTTGTTCAAAACACATGAGAGGTCATAAATATTGGTTTCTTACATGAAGAAAGGAAAGACTCGGATCAGTTTCCTTCGGAAATTATGATTCAATTAAAATCATTGGAAAAGGCACCATCAGAATTGGAAATGAGAATACAAAAGAAAAAAATCTTCTACTAGTAGAAATATGAAACATAATCTTCTAAGTGTAAGTCAAATGTGTGACCAAGGTCATAAAATTACTTTCGATTAACAAAAGTGTGAGATAAGAAAAGAAGTTTCATGAAAATTGATTGCAACAACTACAAGAACTTCAAGAAACATATATGTATTAAGTGAAATTGGAAATGAAAAGTTTTGTCTAGGAAAGGAAGATGAAAGTTGGCTATGGAACAGAAGAATGGGTCACATACACTTTGATAACCTTGTCAAAGTCAACAAAAAATAAGAAGTTAGAGAAATTTCTCATATCAAAAAACCAACCAACACTTTATGCAAGCATTGTCAACAAGGAAAGCAAACAAAGACCAGGCTCAAATCAAAGAAATATGAAACGACAAGACCACTAGAAATTGTGCATGTTGATCTAGTTGGACCAACTACAACAAAGGGTTTAAAAGGTGATAAATAATTTATGTTACTAGATGACAATTTTACAAGAATGATTGCAGTTTTCTTTCTCAGGAACAAGTCAAAAGCTTCTGAAAAATTCAAGGTCTACAAGGAAATGGTTGAAAATGAAATGGATTCAAAATATAAATGTTTGAGATCTAAAAATGGAGCAGAGTTGACTTCAAAAGAATTTACGGACTACTGCAGCAAGCATGGAATAAAAAGATAATTCTTTGTTGGCAAGACACCTCAACATAATGGAGTTGTTGAAAGAAAGAAAAGGACACTATAGGAAATGACTCGAACAATGGTAATGGATTCAAATTTGATAGAATTTTTTTTGACACATGTAGTGCATACAACAGTTCACATTCAAAACATAGTACTGCTAAAAAACAACAATGAAAAAACTCCTTGCGAGATATGGAAAGAAAGACCAACAAATGTGAATCACTTAATAGTATTTGGAAGCAAATGCTACACCAAAAGAGAAGATGACAGAATGGGAAAGTTTGACTCTCATGTGGACCAAGGAGTACTTTTTGGTTACTAAAGTACAATAAAAAGCATACAAGTGTTACAATCTGAGATTGAAAAAAGTTGTGGAAAGCATCAATGTAACAATTGATGAAACATGTGGACAAGAATTAAAGGAAGAAGAAAATGAATTAATAGAACAACTTTACGAAGAAGAAGTAGAAGGGGAATATGAGGAGGATCAGATAGAAGTACAATATCAAGTTCATCAAGTGCCTCCAAAGACACCTAGCAAACAAGTACAGAGGAATCATCCTTTACATCAGATTATCGGAAACAAAGATGTGGGAGTTGAGACTAGCACAAGAATTTTTTCACCAGAACAAGTGCACCTAGCACTCTTATCTATGATTGAACCAAGAAGTTTTGAAGAGGCCAAGAAGGATGAATTCTAGAATAAGGCCATGGATGAATGATTGGATCAAATAGAGAAGAATGACACTTGGAAATTGGTTCCAAGACCAAAGAATAAGAATGTGATTGTCACAAAGTGGGTTTTCAGAAATAAATTGAATGAAGATGGACATGTTACAAGGAACAAATCTAGATTGGTATGTAAAGGATATGCACAAGTTGAAGGAATCATCTTTGAAGCGACATTTTCCCGAGTTGCCAGAATGGAAGAAATATGATTTATTTTAGGTTATGCATACTTCAAGAATATTAAAGTGTATTATATGGACATGGAATCATATTTTCTAAATGAGGAACTTGAAGAAGAAGTCTACATTGAACAAACAGCAGGATTTCAATTGTCAGAGAACACAGATTATGTGTGTAAATTGAAGAAGGCATTGTATGGTCTAAAATAGGATCCTAGAGCATGGTACTCTAGAGTGGATAAATATCTATAACATGTAGGGTTCAGAAACAAAATTGCAAACACCAACCTCTACATCAAGGTAACTCAAGATAGTATTTTATTCATTGAATTTTATGTTTATGATATTATTTTTGGAAGTACCGATGACAGGTTAAGCCAGAAATTTGAAAAGGAAATGAAAAATGAATTTGAAATTTCATTACTCGGAGAACTATCCTCTTTTCGGGTCTTCATATACGTCAAAGAAACCAAGAAATTTTTATTTCTTAAACTAAGTATATTAGAGAAATACTAAATAGGTTCAGAATGGAAGATTTGAAACTAGTTACCACTCATATGAAAACCAGTTGCAAGTTGAGAAAAGATGAAGATTCAAAGTCTGCATACCAAAGGAAATGCATGTTAATGATTGGTAGTTTACTATATGTGACAACATCTAGACTAGATGTAATGCAGGTAGTTGGACAAGTGGCACAATTTCAAGTAGTACCAAAGGAATCACATGTATTAGTAGTGAAAAGGATTTTCAAATATTTGAAAGGAACAT
>JASDQU010736680.1:559370-571478 GCA_032191745.1 Picea mariana | reverse complement strand
TCTTCCGTGAAAATTGTCCAAGTGACGAGTGATTTGCGAGAACAAAGCCATCGATACCAAACAAATTGATTAGGTTCTAAATATACAGAAGCAATTCGTACCTTTTGTGTATGTGGCACATTATGGAGATCAAAGAATTGCTCCATATGAAGTATCCATGTGATTGGGTCCTTGCCATCAAACTTCCTCATGTCAATCTTAGGAACGTGGTTGGTCTTCAAACCAAAGTTGGAGTTTCTCCATTCTTGGTTCACCTTCCTTGTGTCCATGTCATGAATTTCATGGGATGCATTTTCACTTTCAGGTGTCTTCTCTATTACGAAATTTTTCAATACTTCCATGATCTTAGCTTCCATTGAATCCATCTTAGTATCCAACTTATCTTCCATTGAATCCATCTTAGTATCCATATTAGCTTCCATTGAATCCATCTTAGCTTCCATTGAATCCATCTTATTTTGTAGTTCATTTATGTCCCTACGCATTTCATCACCTTCATCAAGAGTCCAAGTAGGATTTTCTGGAGGCTTATTTGGTGTAGAAGTTCCCTTTTTGGCTGGCATGTTGTCCAAGTATCACTTTTGAACCTTGATTTTGAGGTGGTTCTGCTAGACAATATTTGTTCTATTGTATCTCCCAATTTTTGGCCCTTCCAAGTATGAAACTTTATCTTATGTATTTCTATGATATTTCTTCTCTACAATGCCACAGTTCTAATCAAAATTGGATATTCCAAGTGGAATTTACAGTAGCTTCCCCACAACTTGCCAATTTTTGTTCTTTCCAGGAGATCTCACTTGTATAGTGTGCCCCACACAAAATAATTGATATAAAATTTTGAAACTCGCACCCAAAATACTAAAGACTGTCCAAAATCCAATGCAACCCGTCCCACGCAATTTGGATACTCTAGGAAGAAGTTATGATTGTTTTACCTGGAACACCTTCTTGAGACTAGTCAATAGGACTAGTCAGATACCCTATCTTACATAGGGTGTATCTACAAATTTAAGATGACCCAGAAGCAGAAATTTTTACCACAGATACATTACTAATTTATGTAAAAGGCCTCCATATTTCATGGTCTGAAACGTTACAGAAATGTTTTTATAGAAACAATTCTGCAATGACTCATTTCAGGATGATTCCAGAACCCTATCTTGTACAGGTTGTATCTCCGAAAGTATAAGCCCTCAGGAGCTGAATTTTGAACCCAACGTACCTTGATCCGTATTATAAATATCCTTCAATACGTTACTTCTGAAACGTTGTAGAAAAAAAGTTATAGTGAAAATTCCACGGTGTCTCAGATGTAGCAGCGAAACCCCAAGACCTTGAGCTCTGATACCATATGTTAAGAACCAAACATCAATATAGCATATAAAAACCTCAGGAAAAGTACTCAACGCCTTAAAAAAGAGATAATTTAAGATAATAATCCTCTTTGAGGGGGAAACCTCCTTTTACCCCACTTAAATGTTCAAGTACAAGATGATTCAAAATGAAAATGTCTCCTTGGTATATATAGGAGACTAGGAGGTATAATTACAAATAATGGCCTATAGCCGAAATAATTAAAATAACATTACTAATCTAAATTACAACTAATGGCCTAAAGCCGACATAAATAAAATAGCATTACTAATCTAATATGCCCCAATTAAGGGGTAATGAGCCAATTTCAGGGCTTAACAGGAAGCCTCTAATCCTAAGACCAAGGCTTCATATTCACATACATTGTTAGTATAATCTATATCCCATTGTAGTCTATAAGAAAAAGGGACAATGAACCTTTCTTCAAGTGCCACAAAAATCACTCCTGCACTAGCCCCTTCGCAAGACAAGGCATCGTCAAAAAAAAAAATTCTAGATATCGGTGCTACACATATCCTCGGTCATGTAACCTGACTCTTCATGCTCTATATTGTTTTCCTCTGTGCAACCATTTAAACCATCATCAAAAGATAAGATACAATTTCCTAAATCTTCATCTGCAATGTAAATAGGGAAATTGTTGGGATTTTGAGGGCTGCTTACTATATATGCTAACCTTGTCTCCCTGTACAACCGAGTAAATTGCCCACCAAACACAGGAATCATGGCGTATGTCATATCTAGTTGGAGAGAACCCCCCAGCTTGGCTCCCCATGATCTAGACAACATTAAGCCGTATTTGGGGGGAATATCAGCAATGACCACATCCATCAAGATGCTCTTAACTAGGACCTGTGCTAGGGTGACTACTAAATCCTTTTTCATTCCCATACACTTAACTTTTCTCAAATCAAATGAGTAAAGATCTCCATAAGGTCTGGTGATCTGGAGACCCAATCTGTCCATAATAATTTTAGGCATCACGTTATGTGAGGCTCCGGAGTTTAGCATGCAATTATGTAGCAGTTGATCGTATACGTTTTTGGTGATATAAAAGGGAGCAAAAGTGTCTTTGGCTCCTTCAAAATGTGGACCAAAAGTGATGTTGGGCTTGTCATCTTCTAGGTTCAAAACGTCAGATTGGATTTCTAGCTCTGAAATGCCTATCACTTTGGTAATCTGCTTTCGATAAACTGGGTTTTTCGCTAACTCTACTAGAGGAATTGGTATCTTAATTTTATTTATCTCATTTTCAAAACTAAAAACTCCGCTCACCTTGTCTGTTTCTCTAGTTGGGACTTTTGAATCCTTCTTTTCCAACTTATTTGTCTAGACTGCCTTATTACTCATGATCTTGGTTAAAGGTGTATTTGTATTAGCTGCTTTGGTTTCCTGTGTTTTAGTCTCAACCTTTTCCACTTCGAGTTATTGCACGTTTACTACTTTCGCTTTGATGTTAGGTAACACGGTTTCTTCTGGGGTAGGCTCATAAGTTTGACCTCTTGGGAGAATTTTCTTAGGTTGAGTAGTTGAAAGAGGCTTACCCTTAGATCTCAAGTTATACCTAGGTTGGACCTCAGCCATTATCATACCGGTTTCTTCTTGATAACTACAAAGGTCAGTATAATCTCTTTCTTCACCCTCAATAAATGATTGTTGAGTGTTTAGAGATTTTTCATAATCCTATCTAGTCAGATAAGGTTGTGTGTAGTCATCACCCAAGTTCGTGACATCATCATTTGAATCTCCGAAATCTTGGAGATCATTTGCTCCTATAAAATTTTTGTTCTTTAGGGGAGTTTCTATTTTCTAATCTTCATTTTTTATCTGTCTTTGCTAATTTGGGGGATTGGGATTCTTTCTAAAATCCTTTTTGGAGAAAGAATCGGCTTTGGCCTGTTCTAGCTCCATTTTGGATATCTTATTAGACAGTTCCTTAATTACCCTGGCCATATCGTCTACTTTGTCATTTGTGTATATATTAGACCCTGACGGCCCTGCTTGTTCTCTAAAGTGTGTAGTTTCTCTGTTTCCCGCTTCTAATTTAGCTTTTAACTTACCAAAAGCCATCATATTTGACTCAATTTTGACAACATCATATTGCATTTGGTTTAGAGTAGCTCTCCTTCTTTCTCGTAAAAGAAGTGAAAAATCTGGTTTGAAAGCCCTCGCGAAAGTTATTTTGGCTGCGGGTTGGGACGGTTTAACCTCGGCTGGGATTTTGTTATACAGCTTGTTGAATCTTTGAATAAACTCCATAACTATTTCTGAATTCTTTTTTCTTAAAGACCCAAACTCGGTTAAATAGTATAGGTGGTCCTTTATTTCGCCCCATTGTCTAAGGAAAGCATCTTCCAAGGCATCATAGGACAAGATAGATCCTGTAGGTAGACTCCGAAACCAAGTTCGGACCTGACCTTCGAAGGTTTGGATGAAAAGCCTCGAATACACATATTCATGTTCGAGACCTAGGATGTCTGTGAATTGATCAAACAAATTTATGTGTTCGGCTGCGGTTAGATCTCCTTCCCCAGTGAATTTTGGAAATTTTTTTATATAATTTTTAGGAAGGTCGTGCAGAGGAATAGGCAATACCAAAGGAGCATATCTTGCTGCCACTTTAGCAAACACTCTGGGAGGGGGGGCAGGCCCTTGGCCTCCAGCTCCTCCCCCAGGAGCACCTCCACCTCCTCCTCCAACAACCCCTCCACCTCCCCCTTCGGCGGCTGCCATCGTTATTAGTGGAAAGTTGTAAAGGGGGTTTTGGAATATTAAAAGTGAATCTTTACTTTCTTCGCAGGGTGAAAAATCCAAGGATGATTGGTAAGGGATGCGAGGGCTTGGCTCTTCAGACTTGCAAGAGATGTAATTAGGAGAACCAATGGGCATGGAAACTAGATGTGTGAAATATTCTTCGAGACTGTGTGAGGTCGCGAAATTCAACTGAAGTGTCGACAATATATCGACAGTAGATAAATTTTCTACAGGACTTTTTCCTTTATGTTCTACAGAGGTTATCATACGGGTTTCGCTTCTAACTTTAGAGAAGTTTGATGTTGGATCCTTAGTGTCGAAAAGAGGGCTATGTGAAGTTGAAGGTTTAGAAGAAATCTTGGTCTTCAGTTGTGGGTATTTAAGCTGATAGACTGCAGGGGTCGGCTTAAGAGAGCCTCTCGCCTTTAAAATCTTCTCAGGATCGGTAATGGGTGTGGTCTATTTACCATCCGGGTTTTGCCTGGTATTCCTTCATCCAAATGCCAGCTTATTAATCGTGGAGTCACCAAGTGAAATATTGGAAAGCCTTTAAAAGGTGTGCACTCTTTGTTCACTATCAAAGGGTGGCACTTTCAATGAAAAAAAAATGTCATTTTCCTAGGGAAAAAGATTTCGTAACTTCGGTCCCCAGCAATGGCGCCAAAAAGATGTTGTTCCAGAGTATGTACTTAAGGCTTAGAAGTACAATGTCTAGGCATTCAAAAGTGAGTAAGGGATAGACAAGGAAGAAATGTCAACCTTCAGCAAGGGAAGCTAGGGTTGATTTCTCGGTTGTTGTCTAGCTTCCAACTGTTCCTGGATGTTTATGTCCCTTTCAATCGCTGCCCACAAATGTTCCAGTTCGACCCAGGTAGTGGCTGTTTTAAGAATAGTATCAAAAATATTCAAGGCAATATGTGTTTGATCTGATAGTCTGGGTTCAATATTAGGTTGTCTTGTCACAGGGACAGTCATAGAGGAACAGAATAATAAGAAAATATCAATACTTTTTAGATGTTGTCTCGATTTTGGTCATATAAAGGAGAGTTTATAGCTTTGGTAGTGAAAACAGGGTGCAAACCAAAGGCCCTTTCCCATAACTAAGTTATATTTTAATAAATGTGTGTGAGGTGTAAGAAAACATTAAGTTGTCTATCATGTAAGGCTCCTATCAAGGGAGAATCTCACTTATAAACAGAAGAAGGAAAAGATAAATAAATAACCCGATGAAGCGTAAAATATATATAGAAATCTAAAATGTTCACTGGTCTTATACCTGCTAATAGCTGGTACAGAGGAAAAACGGTAAACAATATAGAAAACTAGAATTTATTCACTATAGTAGAGGTTGTACTAAATTATAGAGAAACATTCATCAGATACATATATGAAATGGAATGAAATATGAAATATAAGGAAACAAACTCATAACACAGTCATGACAAAATCGAGAATCTTCGGATTTACTTTGTATTAACTCTTGAGAAAAAAAAAAATCTCTATTACAATCGACCCAAAAAGGTCCAACCTTTTTTTCTTCCTTCTATTGTATATTTATACAAATTTACATATGATGGAATCCCAATCATTCCAGGATTTTCAGTTACAATGAGAAGGAGATAAATCGTTTCATTTCTTTATCCTATGTCTTTATTTCGTACCAGAAGCCTGCCCTCTCGCATGCTCAGTACAAGTGACACATTTTTCCACCATCCGAGATATCAACCTTGAAGGTTCTGCTTGACAATTGGCCTAAAAAATGTAACAATCTCTGACTAATTGCGGCAACCTTTCTTCCATCTGTCGGTCTAGGGTGTCAATAGCACACAATTGCACATTTGGTTTAATAATCCATTTATCTATTTGAACTATGTCTGCTAGAGTTACTTGTGAGACTTCGGTCGAATCTCTTTCTTCTTTCTCATTTATATCAAGCAAGAGTTTTGCCATATTCATTTGGCTCAGTGTCTCAGCATTAATCTCACTATCAATGCCTAAAAGATTTCCATCTATAGAACTGAAAGCCTCTTCATAGGATTTCCTTACCTTCTTGGCTTGCAATTTGCCTTCGAATATGCTGCGTTCCCATTCTTTCAACAAAATATTACCTCAGGTCTGTTCCAAAACGGAAAACTTAGAAATTTTTCTCGATTCCATGTTTGATGTAGCTATTACAGCCTCTTGAAATGCAACCCGAGCTGCTCCAGCTTCTCTCTCTCTGACAGATAAGTTCTCTAATACTTTATCAATAAGCAGACAATTGTCCCAAATCGTTTCTACCTTGGCAAGTAAACTTCGCTGGGCTGCAGAAACCCTGCTCTAAATATCCATAGCCTGGGATTGGAATATCCCAATATTTATAACTTGGCTTTCAACGAACTCTAATCTAACCTGTAGCTGCTCAATCAAGTCTCTTTGTTGTCTTACCTGAATTTGACTGGTCTAAGCTACCAGCTCTGCTTGTTCGAGCTTAGCTTTGAGCAGCTCAATTTCCTTTTTATCGGCCATCCTTGCTTGTTCTATTCCTATGTTTACCTATTCTTTAGTAGCTTCTTCAGCTGTGACTAGTTTAGCTTCTAAGGTTTTGATGAGGCGATTTTTTCACTTCAGCTGATTTTTCAAAACCCTGACTGAAAATTGGTTTTCCGTAGCATACGCCCCTACTGTTCTGGCTATTTCTGTCGTGAATTCTTCCTTCTTCATATCTTTCCCATCGGTTAACACCTTAAATTTCTTGGCCATTGATCCTGCTTCTTGATAGAATTATCTTTTTACCACATATTTTCTCTTCTTATCAAAAAATAACTCATTTGGAGGGAGCTCTTCCATCCTTATAGGTTTCAATTATTCATTGAAAATCCACCCTGCATCTATGTTCCCTTGAGTTGACTGTAAGGGAGTAATGGAGGCGATGGGATATTCGATTTTCTTAGCTGACTGGACTGGAGTGGTAACTGGAGTCTTCTTTTTAGGTGGATCAGGAGTTTTCATTTATGGTTTCAGACTCCTAGTTTTCTCTCCCCTGTCCTGGTGTTTTTCTTTTCTAGGTGTTGTATCTTTTGAGCCTTCGGCTTCTTTTTGTTGCACCTTTACTGTTATTGGATTATCACACTGCAATACTAGGGGAAGACAACTCCGTCGATGTTACTGTAATTTTAAAACATCGGCCCTCTCTTCATGTGCCAGGGCTTGTATCCGAGCCAAAACCTCGGCATAAGATCTCGTGCCTTAGAAAATGTCATCTAAGGGAGAATTTTCATGTTCAAACCTTTTAAGCCCGCAACTGGCTAAGTGATTACTTACGACCCTCTGTGGATCATGCTTTTTGAATTCGACATGAACCAATTTTAGGTCCTCCAGGGCTGTTGCCTCAGCTTTAGCATGCCCGAAATCTAACAAATAATAGGAACTTAAATGAATAGGAAAAGGTGCCCATACCTTCTTAGAATATCCCTTGAGCTCCTTTCTTATGCCACCATTTATGGTTTATCTAGAAATCTCAAGGAAAGCCATCCTATCAGGTATGAATAAAGGCAAGGCATTCAAGGGAACAGAAGCGCCGAAAACCCTGAGATATGAAATTTTTTCTTCCACATACGAGTCGGTTATACTACTCATATTTACCATGATATTGTCTGAGATCCTGGGTGGCGGGTGGCCGAATATAGTGACATGCAGTGGTACCATCACCCAGTTAAATATTTCATACACAAAATCTAAGGCTTTGTCTTCCCATAGCTTTGAATGGTAGACATGGATGGGCTCAGCCTCCGATAGAGTCCAGCTCCAACTCATCAAGGGAAAAGGTGTGAGAAAACACACGGCGTCCATGATATACACAGACATAAAGAATGAAGCAATATTTCCACTCTCCCTCTGCGCTCGATACTCTGTAACTCGACTGGTCAAACTATCAGACAATAGTTTATCCCAGTCGAAGGAACAACCTTTAGTGACCGTGTGAATTAGAGGCACCCACTGAAGGAAAAAATGTGTGGTGTCCTCTCTCCCATATAATCTGCAGGTCATCATGGCGATATATTTGAACTATGGTTCCAGAGAAGCTATTGAATATATACCATTACTGTCTGCCTTGAACTTCGCAAGGTGTTAAACCCAATCTTTGATTAAACCAGACATAGCCTTGTCATATTGCACACATTCCTTCTGTTTAAAATTCTCCAGGAATTTGACATTGTAAACAAAGTCTGACATGGATGGCAACTTGTACATAGCCTGCAATTGTTTGGGTCTGAAAGATCCAATGGTGACCCTCTGCTCGTGATGATGGTTCTGGTTGGCATATCTACATGGTCTAATGCCCACCAGATCATATCGTAGTAACGAAGCAGACGTGGCCTAGCCGCTACTTTATGCATTTGAGCCTGGACGACGATCTTATACTTGGTGATCGGGTCGTCTTTTTCATTTTCACTGGAATCATCTGAAACATCTACCAATTCAAATTGTAGAACCTCGGAAAGATATGACCAGGTCCTGACAGAGTCGACACTTCGAGGTGAAGTATCAGAAACGTTGTCTGAACCTTGTCCTGAAACCTCAACGTTGGCTTTAGACGCTTTTCACGGGGCCATGGTGGGGGATTCTACTTTAGCTCTCCTGCAATAAAAATAAGTATACATACAAAAATTAGTTCGCTCATGAAAAGTTGGCTCTGCGTAGAATAGAAATGAAATTTGAGACAACAAATAAAAAATCCATGTCTTCGACTATTTAAAACTAGGTCGTCCTTAGGGACAGAACGATCAAATCGTTCTTAAATATAAATTTAGCAATAAAAACCAAACCCTTACTTGTCAATTCTCCTCATTTCTAATTAATGTCATAAATTTTGACAGTCCATAATGCAAGTTGGTGCAAAGAAAGTTTAAAATCGCCTCGGTGACTGTGCATATATTAAAACAATGAAAATTCTGGCTTAGCTTAATTAATCAGGCTTTTTTTTGAAATGTTAATTAATCTTTCAGAATTCACCTCATCGGGAGTTTTCACTTTAACCCTTTACACCTCTAAAACCCAATATTGTGACAATTAGCTTTGGTTGATACAAAACGTAACTAGGATTAAGTGTTTAATTAATTAACTAGGTGAAGAAGGAGACATGGAAGGAGACTTGATGGACAAAAAAGGTGAAAAGTCGACATGAGGTTGATGTGTGGGTGGTGTAATGACATCTAAAGTGTTAGGTGCAGTTGAAACATTGGGAGGATTTGGGATCACCGGAGTGGGGAACAACCAAACTGGTAATCCGATGGTGAGTCCTGGAAGACTCAGTGTGGCAATATACAGAGGACCAAAGTTTCCAAACTAAGGAAAGGTATAAG
The DNA here is from genome assembly GCA_032191745.1 of Picea mariana. Classification (NCBI taxonomy): domain Eukaryota; kingdom Viridiplantae; phylum Streptophyta; class Pinopsida; order Pinales; family Pinaceae; genus Picea; species Picea mariana. Next base: position 562,005 of record JASDQU010736680.1, on the reverse strand, counting down.
GCTCCCTAGGAGAAGGGGTTCCTCCATTGGTACTCTTGGGATTCGATGCCATTACCACTGACTCGACCTAAGGTCCACTAACTAAAAAAAACTACACACACTATGAATCTGAGAAGCAATCAATCAAACAAACCTTCCTACGATGAAACCACTAGTTGATGATGAAATCCAACATCACGAGATCAAAATAGGAAGGGGAGAGGATAGAGCGGGTGGATCAGTTATATTGGTGACCTGCTTAATGGACTTATGCCTTGGTGCAAGCTTCCACGTAGTAATTGTGGATTTACCCTCCAAGGAGCCCGAGTGAGTTTGACCAACATCTGTTCTAGGTACAGTGAGACTTCCCTTCACCATCACCTTGTGTGCAACCCTAAATATTATGGCTACTAAGGTCACGAATTCGTAGTCAGCCCATGGGCGGGTACAGTCGACAGTCCAGTTGGAACATATGGGTAGGATAACAAGTTCGAAATCAACCCGAGAGGCTCCCACACATAATCGTGGGTATACCTTCAAGTGACCCCTAATACATGATCCGACCACTACAAACAGTTGAACCATGGAGGGATAATCTCTGTAATTCACCCGAATGTGACCTCATGCGTAACCCCTGTGTGAGAGGGGGATCCCAGAAAGCCTATACGAAAATTGGATTTCACTCTCCCTACCGCAAGATACTAAGTTTGTTTGATAGCTTTGGAAAGTTATCCTTTCAACCTATTCCAAATCCCTACACCTTAAACTAATGTAGTTTTTCTAACAAAGATGTAAAAACTCTGATAAATTTTAGTTTAGCGCTTGATTTTTAAGGCTATTGTTACTCAAAAGGAAAATGGCGTGGAAAATATGGTGTTTTGACCGACTCAAAATTTATGAAAAGGGATGAATATGCAATCTTTTCATTTCGATGAAAACTATGCTATGAGAAGGAGAAAACATTCATCATTTTAGATGCACAATGTCCCAAAAATGTCTGAAAACATGCAATTCTGCTACTTCAAATGCAAGCTAGTTTCACTACTTAAAATCAAGAATGCATATATGTTCTTTGTTTGATTATGATGTATACATAAAGTAAACACAAAACCTTCAATGCTCCATTCCTTTCAATCAGGAGAAAGAGTCCTATGGAGATGCAAAAGACACGAAGAAAAAGACTACAAACAAAGCACACACTCAAGGTAGTGAGAACTGAAAGAAAAAAAAGAAGAATCTTGGTCTAACAAGAAAACAATCAAAGATCCTAAAACCAACAAACATCCAAGGAGTGCAATAAAATGCAGAGAAGAATCCAAAAAGAGACAGGGAGAAAGAGAAAATACCCAAATTGTCCCGACAAAACAAGCAACTAGAAAGAGAAATTTTCACATTTCTGAAAAGGGTTTCAAGATCCAATCAAGACAAGAGGGAGTGATAAGCATCAAAAACAAATCCAAAGAACTTCACAAACCATTCACAAAGACTGGGTAAAGATTTCCACAAAATAGGTTGCCAAAAACTAATGAGAAAAAGGCAAAAAAACCCCAAGAAGGAGGTTGGTGCTCCCCCAAACAGGTACACAGAGCGTCTATATAATGCCTCTAGGGGGTGTTGGCACTCTGATATCAAGGGAAGGGGGCACCAGGCTTCCCAGAATCTCATAAAAAGAGCCAAAAAATTGCAAAACATTCACCCAGAATGCATAAACATTGGTGAAAATTTAAGTGAAGATGGGAGAAGGCTAATGGATCATAAACAAATAGAAAAAGTGATATGAAAGGTGGTAAAAGGGAAGGGAAAAACCAATGGAATACAATATTATTTCTTCCCCAATGGAGTCATCAATTTCTGTTGAAGGAAAATCTCCCTGCGGATAGGTAGATCTCCTCTTAAGAGCTAGACTCTTAACTCTTAAGACAAAAGATGCTTATCTTGGACACTGACTTCCTTTTAGATCTAGATAAACTAATGTATGAGGAGGAAGGAGAAAATAAGTACATTTTACCGGTGTCTATCCCTGCACAATCCGAGTTGAGCTCCAATCTTGAACTCCTCGATAAGCCCTGTAGACAAACAAAAGTACAAACAACTTCCTACTCTACTGAGATTAGCTCAGAATAGATCTATCTATTAGAGATGAATTCATGTGAGATCAAACACAGAATTGAAAGAAACAGGACAAGAATATTATATTAATGAGAACAACAATGAAGAAAACTTACAACCATAGATGTGAGTGTAGCAGCTTCATCAAGTTCCCCTTGTCCAACCCTTGCTTAAACAGTCCACATGCAGAATGATGATGCTCCAAATGACATACCACTCATGAGACCATAATTTTGGTATAATTCTCAATCTCCATTTCCCCTCCTCCATGGAAACCTCTCATTATATAGGATTTGGAGGTTTAACCACCATGGAGAAGATCTCTCATCAGATCCACTAAGAAAGGGATCTCTAATATATTTGGGGAGAAATTATCTCTTAAGGATTTTGGGGAGGAAATATCTCTCAAGGATTTTAAGGAGGAAATATTTCAACCATCCATGAGATCCTCCACCTTCCCTAAAAAATAGGAAACCAAATGTGAGGTGGATCCTCACACTTAATTACTTTCTTTTTCATGAATATTAATAATAATTCATGTGCACTT
>JASDQU010736680.1:525827-555937 GCA_032191745.1 Picea mariana | reverse complement strand
GGGCAGTATCGGGTTTACTCTCTGGAGGGAGAGTAGGATCAACCGATGATTGGATCAGATTGACCGTGCAGGCACTCTTCAAAGGAAGAGTGGGATTGACCGAGGATGGAATTGGATCAACCACTTTGGCACTCTTCAGATGAAGGGTGGGACTAACCGAGGAAGGGACTGATCATCCACTTTTGCACTCTTCGGATGAAGGGTGGGACTGACCAAGGAAGGGACTGGATCAGCCACTTTGGCACTCTTTAAAGGAGGAGTGGGATCAACTGATGACAGAACCGGATTGACCACTTTGGTTTCATTCTCCAAGGGGAGAATGGGGTCTACGAGTGGAATGGATCGACCTCTTTGGAGTCACTCTCTAATGGGAGAGTGGAATCGACCGAGGATAAAAAATGATCGACCACTTGGGTTACACTCTATTGATGAAGAGTGGGGTTGATCGATGATGGAACTGGATCAAGTACTTGGGTTTGTAGTTCAATCGAGGAGGAAACTAGATTGACCACCTGATCAACCGGACTGACCAGGAATGGAACCAGATTGACTAGTTCATCAACTAATGATGAGTTGGGGGAAAGATTACGATAACCTTTTGGAAGTTGAAGTTTTTCCAAAAGAGAAGAAGCCTCATCCATGCGAGGACAAAGGTGAGAGTAATTATCACCCTTGCATAGCATGCAAAGAAACTTGGCAGTTTTCTTCTTCTTACCAACCTTAACATCACTAGTTGATGGAGTATCATTGGCATTTCCAACAGAGGCCGATGACATGGAGGACCACAATTCTAAGACCTTGATAAGACCGGGGCAATCCCTCAGAAAATGGTCACCCTTACAAATACTGCAAGGGAATTTGGGTTTTGGATTCTTCATTTTAATCTTGTTGACCTCATCAACACTCCCAATACTATTAGCAGAAGTTGGTTTCTTAAAGCCAACATCTGATGTTGTTGGGGCCTTGGTCCTTTTTAGGTTTTTCTTCTTCTTATCTTTCCATTTCTTCTTCTTCTGATCAACCTAGCTACTTGCTTTAGATATTTCACTAAGCGAAGAAGGAGACATGGAAGGAGACTTGACAGACGAAAAAGGCAAAAAGTCGACATGAGTTTGATATGTGGGTGGTGTAATGACATCTAAAGTGTTAGGTGCAGTTGAAAAATTGGGAGGATTTGGGATCACCGGAGTGGGGAACAACCAAACTGGTAATCCGATGGTAAGTCCTGGAAGACTTAGTGTGGCAATATACGGAGGACCAAAGTTTCCAAATGAAGGAAAGGTATAAGGCTCCCTAGGAGAAAGGGTTCCTCCATTGGTACTCTCAGGATTTGATGCCATTAACACTAACTCAACCTAAGGTCCACTAAGTAAAACAAACAACACGCGCTATGAATCTAAGAAGCAATCAATCAAACAAACCTTCCTACTATGAAACCACTAGTTGGTGATGAAATCCAACGTCACGAGATCAAAATAGGAAGGGTCGAGGATAGAGCGGGTGGATCATTTATGTTGGTGACCTGCTTAATGGACTTATGCCTTGGTGCAAGCTTCCACATAGTAATTGTGGATTTACCCTCCAAGGAGCCCAAGTGAGTTTTAAAAACGTCTGTTCCAGGTACAGTGAGACTTCCCTTCACCGTCACCTTGTGTGGGACCCTAAAGATTGTGGCTACTAAGGTCACCAATTCGTAGTCAGCCCCTGGGCGGGTACAGTCGACAGTCCAGTTGGAACATATGGGCAAGATAACAAGTCTGAAATCAACTCGAGAGGATTCCACACATAATCACGGGTATACCTTCAAGTGACCCCCAATATACGATTCGACCACTACAAACAGTTGAACCACGGAGGGATAATCTTCGTAATTCACCCGAATGCGACCTCGTGCGTAACCCCTGTGTGAGAGGGGGATCCCAGAAAGCCTATACGACAATTGGATTTCACTCTCCCTACCGCAAGATACTAAGTTTGTTTGATAGCTTTGGAAAGTTATCCTTTCAACCTATTCCAAATCCCTACACCTTAAACTAATGTAGGTTTGCTAACAAAGATGTAAAAAGTCTGATAAATTTTAGTTTAGCCCTTGATTTTTAAGGTTGTTGTTACTCAAAAGGAAAATGGTGTGGACAATATGGTATTTTGATCGACTCAAAAGTTATGAAAAGGGATGAATATGCAATCTTTTCATTTCGATGAAAACTATGCTACGAGAAGGAGAAAACATTCATCATTTTAGATGCACAATGTCCCAAAAATGTCCGAAAACATGCAATTCCGCTACTTCAAATGCAAGCTAGTTTCACTACCTAAAATAAAGAATGCATGTATGTTCTTTGTTTGATTTTGATGTATACATAAAGTAAACACAAAACCTTCAATGATATATTACTTTCAATCAGGAGAAAGAGTCCTATGTAGATGCAAAAGCCACGAAGAAAAAGACTACAAACAAAGCATGCACTCAAGGTAGTGAGAACTGAAAGAAAAAAAAGAACAATCTTGGTCTAACAAGAAATCAATAAAACATCCTAAAACCAACAAGCATCCAAGGAGTGCAATAAAATGCAGAGAAGAATCCAAAAAGAGACAGGGAGAAAGAGAAAATACCCAAATTGTCCCAACAAAACAAGCAACTAGAAAGAGCAATTTTCACATTTCTGAAAAGGGTTTCAAGATCCAATCAAGACAAGAGGGAGTGATAAGCATCAAAAACCAATTCAAATAAATTCGCAAACCATTCACAAAGACTAGGTAAAGATTTCCACAAAATAGGTTGCAAAAAACTAATGAGAAAAAGGCAGAAAAACCCCAAGAAGGAGGTTGGCGCTCCCCCAAAAGGGTACACAAAGCACATGTCTAAGGCCTTTAGGGAGTTCTGGCACTCTGATATCAAGGGAAGGGGGTGCCAAGCTTCCCAGAAGCTCAGAAAAGAACCAAAAAATTGCAAAACATTCACCCAGAATGCATAAAAATTGGTGAAAATGTAAGTGAAGATGGGAGAAGGATAATGGATCATAAACAAACATAAAAGGTGATATGAAAAGTGGTAAAAGGGTAGGGACAAACCAACAAAAGACAATAGGATTCCTTCCCTAGTGGATTCACCAATTTCTGTTGAAGGAAAATCTCCCTGCGAACAGGTAGATCTCCTCTTGAGAGCTAGACTCTTAACTCTTAAGACAAAAGATGCTTATCGTGGACACTGACTTCCTTTTAGATCTAGATAAACTAATATATGAGGAGGAAGGAGAAAATAAGTACCTTTTACCGGTGTTTGTACCTGCATAGTCCGAGTTGAGCTCCAATCTTGAACTCCTTGATAAGCCCTGTAGACAAACAAAAGTACAAAAAACTTCCTACTCTACTGAGATTAGCTCGGAATAGATCTATCTATTAGAGACAAATTCGTGTAAGATCAAACACAGAATTGAAAAAAATAGGCCAAGCATATTATATTAATGAGAACAATAATGAAGAAAACTTACAACCATAGATGTGAGTGTAGCAGCTTCATCAAGTTCCCCTTGTCCAACCCTTGCTCAAACAGTTCACATGCAGAATGATGATGCTCCAAGTGACATACCACTCATGAGATCATAAGTTTGGTATAATTCTCAATCTCCATTTCCCCTCCTCCATGGAAACCTCTCATTATATAGGATTTGGAGGTTTAACCACCATGGAGAAGATCTCTCATCAGATCCACTAAGAAAGGGATCTCTAATATATTTGGGGAGAAAATATCTCTTAAGTATTTTGGGGAGGAAATATCTATCAAAGATTTTAAGGAGGAAATATTTCAACCATCCATGAGATCCTCCACCTTCCCTAAAAAATAGGAAACCAAATGTGAGGTGGATCCTCACACTTAATTACTTTCTTTTTCATGAATATTAATAATAATTCATGTGCACTTGATTCTCACACTTAATCAATTCCTTTTCCATGAATATTAATAATAATTCATGTGTACTTGGTATTTTGGCCTTCATGTAATATATCCCTTCTCCAAATTGACTAGGGATTGTGACATAGGTTATTCCATGGTGTCAAGGTGTATGCGACACTTATACGACACTTTACGACACTTAGGGTGAGGTACCTAGGTGTGAAAATTTCATGTGTAACAAGAAGCATCAGAAACTCAGTTCTGGTTATGAAGAGCTGCATCGATTCTACACATTGTTGGGGGTTCTAGAATAATTTCTCCATTTGTGCTCGCATGGTTGTTGTATCTGGTTCCATTGTTGAGTCTGACTCATTGTGCGCATCTGGTATCTATGTATATTCTGGTACTTCTGCATCATGCATCGTGATTTATTGGGAATTCTCACCCTTGGGTGGTGAGGTGATTTTTTGGTTACAGTCAGGTTCCATCTCTTCTCTTCTTCGGGTAGCTTCCTCCTGTGTTGAAGAATCAAGTTGTTGTTCCTAGGTGTTCAGATTCGGAACGTCCTACATTGTGCTCTGTCCTGCGGTTTTGGGGTCAAGTTTGGGAACTTCTGATCTAGGCTTGGGGGATTCTTTGGTTTTCTGTGGGGGTTTTCATTCCTCTATCTCTAGGTGGTCGAGTTGCATCATCTCTGAGGGTGTGGTCTGATGTGGAATGGCGGTGAGGAGATTTGGTAATTAGAGTGGTGATGGAGGGTGCTCAACAATGATTGTGGACATAAATGTTCCAGGGTCTGGGTCATCTTTAATGTCAATGATAGTGTTGGCTTTGGTCATTGCATGGGTCTGGGGAGTGGTAGATGCAAGGGGTTGTGGGTTAACGTGAGGTCAAGGTCGATTAGCTTAACATGCTCTACCTTTCATTTGAGGTCACCTATGATCTCGACCCGGGGGTCGCAGAGCTCATCTGGTATCGCTTCTTTAGTCATGGTGCTCTAACTTGTTTTGGCTCTCAGCATTAGTGCTTCTATGACATTTAAAAACTAGGGCTACATTTACAGCTTTGGCAGTGATCCTAACTAGTTTGCATGGCTGAGTTTGGAAATGGCTATGCTTGTTTTAGAAACAATACATTCTTGGTTGAGTTCTGAGAGTCTTATGTCTGGCTTAATGGGTAAGTTTTAGCAATAAATTCTCCTCATCATGACTGTATAGACGCAATAGTGTGTGAGTTGTCTGACGGGACAGTTTTATCAAGGTAAATCCTATTGGGCGATCTTGGTATTTAGTCATTTGAGTGGAATAGGGACATGGTCGAATTGAGACCTTTCGATTTGTTGGGTGGGTGTCCCAGTGAAAACTTTGATGGAATATTGGCATAATGCATCTTTATGGCTTAACGGTCAACAATCGGGGTACCAGAATGGCAATAAAGGGTGTGATTAGACTAGGTTTGTGTGGCCTTTAACTCAGATTGGATTGGGATTCATGGTTCCTCCGACCACAAAGGTTGTCCCTATCATGTTTAATGACTGTCATTAATGGACTTTATCATGCTTCAGGTTATGTACTGCTGAGTCATTAGCTCTATATAAATCAACACTTAAACAAAACAAATGAACTATGTGTTATAGCGCAACAATGTGCACATGGACATTATTAACTGAATTTACAAAATTTCAGAAAGAAAATGAAACTCAAATCTATTTATTGTACAAGCTTTGTCAGACTGGAGTGATTGTCCTTCTTCTCAGTTTTGAGATAGGTAGGGCTTCAGACAAGCACCATTCACCCATCCCAGTCATATCACACCATCCAGTTGCGTGAGTAGGAATGCTCCTAATGGTCAGATCTCTGCAACTAGGAAGGGTCCCAACCAGTGCATACACAGTTTTCCAGGATGCTTCAGGTATCAACTGTCGTAGAGTAACACCTTGTTCCCTTGTGTAAATACCTTGGTCTTAATGTGTCGATCGTGCCAAGATTTTTTTCTTTTATTTTCTACCCACTAATGAGATTCTACGAGAAATATAGTTTCTTCGAGTTCTTGTAGCTCCACAAGTTTCTGCACCACTAATTCTTCGTCTGTCATACATGTGGCTTGTGAAATATACAAACTTGGAGTGATAAACTCTATAGGCACCACTGCCTCTTTTCCATAAACAAGATGGAACGGTGTGTATCAATGGATTTTCTTCGTGGTTTCCCTGTAGGCCCATAGTACCACTAGAATTCTATCATCCCAGTCCTCTCGGTTTGCGCAATAGACCTTTGTTAGTCCCTTTTCTAGGATTTTATTGAAGGCTTCGAATGTTTCGTTGGCCTGTGGGTGGTATGGACAGCTCTTGTGATGTTGAATCATAAATTCTACTGTAAGTGTTGCTATAGTGTTGCTAATGAAATGAGTTCCCTGATCGTTGGTTAGTCTCTTGGGACATCCAAAGCGAGTAATGATATTTTAGAAAATGAACCTGGCAACAGTATCCGTCGAACAGTCCTGTACCATTATTGCTTCTGCCCAACGAGTAAGGTATTCGATTGCAGTAATGATGTACCTTTCCTTCGAATATTTATCTGTGGGATTCATTGGCCCAATGAATTCAACTACCCATTTCTCAAATGCCTGTAGCGCTCTAACGGGTTGTAATGGGAGTTCATCTCGGCATGACAGATTTCCCACTCTTTGACAAACATCACACGACATGGCGTATGCTTTTTCATCTTTGAAAAGTTTTTTCCACCGAAGTTCTACCTATAGAACTTTCTATGTTGTTTCCTTTCCTCCTACATGTCCTCCTACAATTCTACTATGGCATTCCCAGAGTATATCCTGCCTTTCATGATCTAGGACACATCATCTGAGGATGTTGTCTAGTCCTAGTTTATAAAATTTTCTGGCGATCGGCTAATAATCTGCTTCTATGACGACCATATGGCATTTCTGGGTTGTGGAATATGTTTCAGGACAGGCCCCTGTACTGAAAAAAATATTACTATGTCCTCAAGACATTCCGGAATGGCCTCGATCCTAAACAAATATGCATCTGGGAGTTGGTCATCTAATACTCCGCCACTTTCTCCTGACTCTAGTATGGATAGACGGTCAAGTCTAACATTTCATAGTCCTAGCTTGATGATGACTTCAAAGAACAATTCCTGAAATAACAACATCCATATTCAAATTCTCCCTTCCAACACAGGTTTGTTAACTAGGTATTTTAATGTTGAATGATCAGTAAAGAATTTGAAATGAGACCCTAATAGATAATGTCTAAATTTATGTAAAGCATAGATCATGGATAAGCCTTCCCGTTCTGTCATTGTGTAGTTGCGCTCTGATTGCGACAATATACTACTCGCAAAGTAGATAGGGTGATCCATAGATCCATCTCTAGGTTGCGTTAAGATAGCTCCTAAGAAAATTCCTGAAGCTTCTACATGGACATAAAATTCCTTATCCCAGTTTGGGAATATTAGGATTGGTGTTGTAATGATCTTCTCCTTAAGTGCCACAAATGATTTATCACATTCGGGAGTCCATTAGAACAATTTATTCTTTTTCATGAGGTTTTCCAAAGGTGTAGTAATGTTAGAATATCTCCGAATGAACCTGCGATAGTAGCCTATATGTCCTAGTGTGGAGCGCAACTGTTTAATACTTGTAGGTGGCGTCATATGTGCAATTTCCACAACTTTAGCTGGGTCTACCAATACTCCTTCTCGATAGACTATGTGGCCCAACATATCTCCATGTGGCACACAGAAGATGCATTTCCTAAGGTTTTATGAGATCTGTAACTCTCGACATCTATCAAACATTATCCTTAGCAGTGCTACATGGTCCTTAAGAAGGCTATATATTGTCTAATCATCCATATAGACTTCTATGAACTTGTGAATGAACTCTCTAAAGGTTGCTATCACAATCCTAAAGAAACCTATAGGGGCGTTCTTTAACCCAAATGGAATCACATTGTATGCAAAAGATCCCCATTCGGTAATGAAAGTGGTTTTTCTCTTGTCCTCTTCAGCAATCCTAACTTGATGGTATCCTAAAAATCCATCTGTAAATGAGTATGCTTCCTTCCCCGCAACCTGTTCTAGGACCTCATCAGTAAAGGGTGTTGGGAAAGGGGCATGCACACAGACAGAGTTGAGGCTTTTGTAGTCCACACAGACTCTAATATCCTCAATGTCTTTCTTGCTTTGAATGACTATCGGGCTGACCCATTCTGCTTCTTCTACCAAAGAAATGAGACCTGCTTCTAACATCTTATCAATATCCTTCTTAACTTTCTCTTTTACTCTTGGGTTAAGATGGTATGGTCTGTGTCTGATAGGCTTGGATCTTGGTTGTAAATCAATCTTCATTTCTCCCATAACTCCTTTGATTCCCTTAAAGTATGAAAAAGTCTTTGGGAACAAATCTTCATATTCCCACAGTAAACTCTGTATTTCTTGACTCGTTTGCTCATCCTAGTAATCTCCCACCAAAGCTATTTTGGGTTTCTCTTCAGTCCCGATCTTAAGTTTCTGCAATATCAAAGGGTGATTGTAGGAACTAATGGTCTATCTAGGTATGGTGTTTTGGATTTCTCTATTCCCCTTGGTCTCTTTGATGGCTAGGTTTCTCAGTTCTTCTAATTCATCTAGGATTTCTGAATCTTTTCTAATCTAATAGCACTCTATAGGCTTTTCAATCAAGGGTAAGTGGAGTTTACTCTGAATTTATTGAGTATGCTTGGGAAACACTACAAAGTCTGATCTGTTATCACTATTGGCTATAAAAAGAACTTATTTTATATTTTGTAGAACTAGTTCAAGCTCAGGGTACTTACTTGTGAATGAGAAGTCTTTGAAAAATTGAGTTGTCAGTATCTACCAATCGCATTTCCGTCGTCTAGTTTCCTCATGTATAAACCAAGATTTAGGGATTGGTGATCGAAGCGGATATTGGTGGCCACCCAACTATTCCACTTGGGCCATAACCATTGCTTCTTTCATTTTTTCAGTTTCCACACAGTTTACTATTTTTAGCATTTTTTGGGGTCCTGAACTTCCGAAGTTTTTTTGAGGCCTTAAACGATGTTTTATGGGAAAATGGGGAGCAACATGGATTGCAGATTGATGTTTCTCACCCAAAATTTGTAGTCCTCGGATATATCTTTCTAACGAGGTATGGAACGCATCAAGCAGAGATCGTATGCCAAATTTACGTCCCTAGGAATTTGATGTACCAACTTACCCAAACGGGGCCCATAGTCTTGGCGTTTCATCTCCTAGGGTTAGGTCTTTGGGTGTTTAGGGTTTTCCATTGTTTCTCAATAATAATAGGCCTTTGAGACTCATTGTAACACAATTCAGAGGCCATTAGTCGCCACATCTCTTCTTAGAGATAAGCTACCAGTGCCCTAGCTAGTTTATTTCCATTCTGTCTGTAAGCATATTTCAGTCATTTGTTATTAATGAAATGAAGTCTTATTTCTGCTGCATCTCTGCATTTATGTGTATTTCTGTATTTCATTGTGTTCCTACATAAATCCATATCAGTGGTATCAAAGCATTCTGCTCATTCTCGATCCTTCTTTGCATGTCCTCAACGAGGTCGGGGTATAAGGAGTTGGGGCTCGATCTGGTTGAACCTTTGCAAGATCAGTCTCACAAACCCCAACTACCGCCCATGGGGGAAGAAAAGAAAGATGAGGGAGCAGGATATCCTATCAAAATGTTGTTAGAGGAGGCCCTCAAGAAACAAAGGAATGCGATGATGGACAACTTTTCCCAGATTCTTCAACGGATTCCCACTGGCGGCGCATCAACATCCAACAACCACTCTGGAGGCGCCACTCCTTTTAAGGTACAAGTAAACTTTGACATTCCCATATTTGAGGGCCAAATAGATGCATATGCCGTAGATAGATGGTTGAATCTGTTAGAAGGATATTTCTTGGTTCATGACTTTTCCGACCAAGAAAATATTATTTTTGCACTCCTCAAAGCTGCCCCCCATGTCAAGGACTGGTGGGAAACCTACTCGGAGAAACAGGGCAAGGGATAAACCTCTTTGTTCTTGGCCGCACCCACTTGGAATTCTTTCCGAGATGCCATAAAGGAACAATATTATCCCATGGGGAGCTATGAGGACAAATACATACAATGGACTACGCTGCGGCAGCAAAGGGACCAAGATGGGCATGAGATGACGAATCTGTTTCATACCCTATGCACAAAGTTGGGTATCAAAGATTCAGAGAAACATTTGGTGTTAAAGTATCACAGTTTTCTGCATAGATACATTTAGGAGGAAATGGAGTTCCTCGACATATCCTCGCTTGGTGTGGCATACCAATATGTTGTGAAGATTGAGCATAAGTTCAAACAGAAGAAGCGAGACTTTGGGTCTGCAAATCAGAAGCAAGGGAAAGGTACCCCCAAACTGCATAACAAAGGACCAAGCCAAGGTGGGGCAACCCAGGACAACCCGCCAAAGCCACAAGCAAATAACAACACCACGAAGCCAAAAAAGGACACGGGGAAGTGGCGTGAGTTCCATAAGAGCTCCACTCACAACACAAGTGAGTGTTGGGACAAGAAGTCACTGGTAGCCAAGTTGAAGGCTTTTTAATTGGATGCATGCTCTAACTCTGAATTAGAACCTGACAAGGGGAATGATAGGGGGAAGCATATTATCGATGCGGATCCCAATGCCACCATTGCCACCATGAAGATCCAGAAGGAGGAACCAGAAGATCCAGAGGAGGCGGAGCATCTCTTCCATTCCAAGATGTGGGTAAAGGGTTCCCCATTGTAGTTCATTGTCAACAGTGGGAGCCAGAAGAACCTCATCTCGATAGATTTTGTGAAGTGGTTGGGCTTGCCGACCACAGCACACCCACAACCATACACCATCGGGTCGTTGCACCAAGGATAGGACCTCCGCGCCAGTCAACAATGCCACCTTCCCTATAGCATCAAGCCCTTCACAGATGAGGTATTATGTGACATTGCTCCTCTTGATGTTTCTGATGTATTATTAGGCCAACCATACTTGTGGAAGTGACATGTTGTGTATGAGTCCAGGCCTCGTGTTGTTATTATCACTTTGGGCAATAAGCTCTACAGGATACCGGAGATAGCACCGCCTACCACCATCTCTTTGGTTACTGCAAAACAATGCAGTAAGCTCATTTCCAAAACCAGGAATTTTTTTTTCCTGATGATCTGCCCTCAGGGAAAGAGGAAGACTGTGGCCATGACCTCTAGATAGGGCCCCACTGCATGAAAACAATAGATGGATAAGGTCGTGGAGGAGTACGAGGACATATTCACCTCCCCTGCAGGGGTGCCTCTACACTTTCAGGTCAAGCACCCCATCGATATGACCCCAGGTGTGCCACTGCCCATTGGACCCATCTATCGACGCTCTATTCTAGTGAATGATGAAATCAAGAGGCAGATTCAGGAGCTATTGCAGAAAGGTCACATCTGGCCGAGTTCATCGCCATGTGGGAGCCCGATCGTGTTGGTGCAGAAGAAGGATGGGACTTGGACACTCTACATTGACTATCAGGCACTGAACAAGATCATTGTCTGGAATAGGTACCCGATTCCACGAATTGATGACCTTCTGGACCAACTCAAGGGGGTGAAATATTTCAGCTAGATCGACTTGAAGTCTGGGTATCATCAGGTACAAATCGAACCCTCTGATGTGTGGAAGACTGCATTCAAATCCAAGGAGGGCCTTTTCGAATGGTTGGTCATGCCTTTATGGTTGACGAATGCCCCTGCAATCTTCATGAGGCTAATGGACGACATCCTGAGTCTATTCACCAGCTCATTTGTAGTGGTGTACTTGGATGACATTCTGATCTTCAGCCAGACTTGGGAAGAGCACCTCCACCACATCCGTCGGGTCCTCCAAACACTACAGCATCACAAGTTGTGTTATAATTTGGAGAAATGCACTTTTGGCATGACCCAGGTTTAGTATCTGGGATACATTATTGATGAGCGGGGGGTGCATGTGGATCCAACAAATATCCAAGTCATTCGACATTGGTCAAACCCAACCACCCTAATAGAGCTCCATATCTTTTTAGGTCTTTCCAATTTCTACCACAAGTTTGTGTTGGGATTCTCTCATATCACTTGGCCCTTGAGTCAAGTCACCAAGGGAGGAGCTAAAGAAAAATTATTTTGGTCTGAATCTCAACAAAAGGTGTTCGGGGAGTTGAAGCATCACCTCTGCTTTGCACCAGTGCTCACATTAGCATACTTGCAACAACCATTTGAGATCGAGACAGATGCCTCTGACTATGCTATTGGGGCAGTCCTTACTCAACATGGGCATCCAGTGGCATATCACAGTGAGACACTTTCTGACATAGTTCGGAAGTATCCCACTTATGACAAGGAAATGTATTCCATTGTACAGGCTTGTCGACAATGGAAGCATTACATTTTGGGAAAGGAAACGATTATCCACATAGACCACCGACCCCTGTAGTTCATACAGACACAAGGGAAGTTGCAGAACGATCGCCATCAAAAGTGGTCCACATACTTGCAACAGTTTCATTTGAACATTAAGTACAAAAAAGGCAGCACCAATAATGTTGCAGACTGCCTCAGTCAACAACCCATTGTGGCACTAACCACTATGCTCAACTCTTGTGGACATGAGACTTCCAATTGGTCACTTCTCTACACAAGTGATCCAGAATTCATCCACACATACAATACACTCTTGGAGGGTAAGCAAGTTCCCAATTTTCACCTCCAGGATGCCCTGCTTCGTCACCTGGGACACCTTTGTGTTCCTTCAAGTGAGCATGCCAAGATGATTTGGGAGGAGCACTATAGTCAGGTCGTTGGGCATTTTGGGGTCGATAAAACTGTGGCAGTACTGCAAAAGTATTTCTATTGTCCGAACCTTTGACAAGATATCGGGAAGTACATCAAGTCCTACACTTCTTTTGTCATTGCCAAACCGACCATCAAGAAGAAAGGCCTCTATACTTCGCTTCCTACCCCCAGTCGACCTTGGGAATCCATCTCTATGGATTACATGTTGGGCATTCCTTCTACTAATCATGGTAATGACTGTGTTTTTGTGGTCATTGATCGATTCTCGAAGATGTCCATTATGATGGCCTGCAAGAAGAATATCACAGCAGAAGCCACTGCTAAACTCTTCTTTGAATGAGTGTGGGTACACTTTTGGATCCCACAGTCTTGTTGGCAACACAAATATTTGTTAATTTTTATATCAATTAAATGATCTATATAGTTGCCTAACTGGGGTGATCTATTTTTATTACTCTTCATGATGAAATTTTTGAAACAACAGTTGTAAGTTGTCACTTTTCTCTATTGTTTTTTTTCATGCTTCGTTCATGACTGAAAGCACGAAAACGAAGCATTAAAACTTGCGACTATGATTACCATTCTGTTTGAAACTTTATTAAAGGTAAATTGTTCCTACAGTTTATTAATGAAACTTTGTTCCTTGCCATGAAGAACTATTCTCATTGTTTCAATTCCTTGAACACCAAGCATGCTTAGGGATTGATATTTATATCAACAAAGGACCTTTTATGATTTGAGTGTTGGCATGGTTTTTTATTGTTGTTTGATTCTTGGTTATATGTTTCTTCATTACTAGGTTTTCGATTTTCGATTTTCAAACATCCCAAACCATATGATCCAATCCACTATATCTCGCACTTATTTCCTTTTTAATGCTTTGGTCCTAGCTTGTACTATATGCAAAGGTGGCAATACGATTTGCATTCAGCCATCATTTCCAAGACTGGTCTTGGGCTTAGCAAACCCTCTTCGCATGCATTTCAATTAACGCCCATCTTATCGTTATGAGTTTCTGCTCATACGCCGTTCATTGTTGGTGTTATCGGGCTCAGGATATGGCTATGGTCTATCTCAAAAACCCTCCCTTCACACTGTGTTTGATCAATTACCCTTTCATCCAGTATGGCTCCTGTCGTTAGATTCGAACCAAATGGCATTCAAACTCTGCTCTTATATGACGATGTTAGAGAAAATCTGGAGAGAAGTGGTTGGCTCGTTTTCATTAGAAACTTTCAGGGTTTCAATTTACAAACTGCCCAAGAATTATCTTTCTCCTTCGATGGGTGTAGAGCTAAAGTGCATGATGTCCAACTAGAGGTTACAGAGGATTTCTTGAGTCAAGCTACAGGACTCCCTGCAAGCAGTCAAAGGTGGTTCAAAAATGAAAAAGTGGAAGAAGTCCCTTGGAGTCTCCTCTTTACCTCTCAGAAGATAAAAGGATGTGACAAAGGTATGCCCATTTCCTTCCTAAAAGCTCGGTTGATCTGCATGTTGTGGTAAAACAATTTGTTACCTATGAGGGACGTTTTGGTCTTGTGTTTTTGTACCATCTGTGTTTGCTTATAATTTTTATGGGGTTTCCTTTAAACATGTCGTATTATTTATTGAGGAGCCTTTATAAAATGGGCAAAAGGTATAGAAAGCAGCGGTCAAACTTGAGCCTCTTCCATCATGACCTAATAAAAATCTTGCTTGTGCATCAATTAGAATTGCAGAATGACAGTTGGGATTCATTCATAACCAGAAATGTTTATGGTAACCCTGATATGGAGGAGGTTGACAAACTTGTGGTTGAAGAGACCCTAATCTACCCTACAGTGCTCCTCTCACCTACTCAGGCCTATGTCTCAGCCTCCTACAACAAACCCTTAATCGATCCAAAGGTTATTGAACAGGCCTATGAGTAGGTTATACATCCTAATGACTGTGTTAAAAATTTAAAGAAACCTACAGGGAAGGCATCTAAAAGAAAATGTTGATATAAATTTTAAGAACAAGAGAGTCGGGAGACTGATTTTGAGGATTCTTTGTAACAAGTTGAACTCTCATGTGAGCTCAATCAGCATGATCAAGGTTCATGAGAGTTTGGACTCTGAAATCGATAGGTTCCTCGCTGAAGAAGACCCTCATCCATTCAAGCCACACCTTGATCGGCCCTATAACTTTGTTGACAATTTACCTCCCTGTCTAAAAACAACGCAGAGTTTCTTGGTGTCAAATTGGGCAATGAATCTACTGTCCATATGGAAGATTCTCCGGTTCACAATCATGTTTGTTCCCATGCAACCGCCGCACAGTCAAAGTGTGAAGTCTGCCTATCTTGGATTGATAGATATTATACTCATATCCCTATCCTACAGTCATGGGTTAAGGCTCTAACAGATCAGATCGATGTCTTAACAAGGAAAAACCATAGGCTCGAGTCTCTTGTTCAAGGAAAAGAAAAACATATGAAGACAACAGGCAATGTGGTATTTAAAAATGTTGAGGCTGCAACAACCATTGTAAATTCCAAGGTTTTTTGATACGATTTGATTTCATAGTTGGAGGTATGATTCTTTACCTTAATATAGGACTATTTGTTGAAACTAGATTCCTTTGTTCTTTCAATAAATTGGATTTCATTTACTAAAATAACTAGCTACAAAATCACAAGATTCTGTAGCCAGTTATGTTAATTCGAAATCTGTAAATTAATGGTTGAATTTGTATCTAAATCTTTCTATTTTCCTTTTTCTTTCAGGATATTCAGGAATCCATGATTACAAATTGATTCGCGGCGCTCTTGAGACCTTCCAGTCATATCTTTGATGCATTTTGAATGAACAAAAATAAACTTTTGTTAGCTTTAGAGGATTTAGTATGATCTGGGTGGTTGTATGCCCCTTTTATTTTTGTAATCAATATTTGATCTCAGAAAGGGAAACAATTATCTTTTCTGAGGCCTTTATAAACCCATTATTTTTGTAATCAGAGGCATCTTGGCTTGGGGCTAGTTGTGAACAACTTATACTCGATTTTAGACATAACAAATATTTACTTCATGCTTTAGCCATCTGTGAATGTTGTTATTGTCTATAATTTGTTTATATTGATAATTGGATGACTGTTGATAGATTTCGTCTTCGCAGATTATTTTGTTGTCAAGATAGTTTTCCTCTCAGAGTTCACGATTTTACACTTCAGTTTTATGAAAACAGTGAATGATCATTCAATTCATATTATGAGGTTTACCTTAAACATGTTGACTGATTAAATGCAAGTTGTAACTGTCGGATTTATCTTATGCATTATTACTTGCAGTTTATTATATCACAATTATTACTTTGCATCCTATTGTTTTAGCCATTAAATACACCAGTCAATGCATAGTTTAGCGTTTGTCCCTAACAATGTGAAGATGCACAACAGATGTATCTCGTGGATGGACTGATGTACGATTTACACAAACAGTTGGATGCATACTCTTCAAGTGACTAATAGGTTAGTCTGTGATTTTCTTTTATTTGCTTGTTTAATATAAAAATTCCTATATATAGTATAATTTTCACTGTCTATATTTTTCTGTTTAAATTAGTTTAATATTTGATCTTACGAATGCATATAGATTTAAAAACAAACCAAAAAAAAACAAATAGTACTTTTTGCTTTCTTTATCTACTTTCATCAAAAGAACCATTAGACATTTGATTTTTTTATGAGTTCATATTAAAATTCATTATTTGTATATCTTGTATATATGAATTAGATAAACAAAACTATCATTATAAATATTATTTAAATAAAATGTATATATATTTAGATGTACATATATATATCAGTGATTAGTAATTAGTGAGTTATTTTGTCTCTTTTATTTATTTTTTTGTTTCCTTTAGGAAGTTAGATTGTCCAACGGAGCCATTAAACCTGTCAGAGTGAATCAATCCAAACGGCTTGGGTTAATTAGACAACCCCGGACCGGACTCACTCTTCCAGTTGACGAGCGGTCATTTTCGCCCGTCAACAAATGGCACTAGAAGGAGGGCCTGAATACTATTAATGGCACATGGAGGTCACAAGAATCCTCCCCCACCTACCCGCTCACCTATATTAACAAGAAGTCATTATGATGACAACATTGTCCCTCAAATAGCAACCACATCAAACGAAAATCCATATATTACCGTTGAACCAGTAACACCAAACCCCCTAGGGGCCGACATATAAGAAATTGTTCGTCAATCCCTCCTAAGGACACATGGTGCTCTGGACCATATCAGACAACTAGGTTCGCCATTGAATCAACCTTTAGACTTCTCTGATATTAGGGAGAAACTTGAAGGCACTAGTCTTACCCTAAACCCTACAGATCCAGATCACATCCTCACTCCTGCAGCGGGAGGATCTAGTATTCCACCATCACCACCCCCTTCATCTCCTTCTTCTTTAGGAAAAGGGTCATCCGACGAAGGTAGTTCTTCATCTCAGCCTTCGACACCACCCAATCCTATGGAAAATCCAAATAATCCTGCCAGACCTTGGCTTGATCAAGATGCAGTGGCCATACCTGGGCCCCAACATCCTTTGCCTAAACATCCAGAGAAATGGCTCCCTAAATTTGACCCAAATTCCAAGAAGATTGTTGATGATCATATTCAAAAATTCATGTTAGCAATTAGGCTCCGTAGTGTTGAACACGAAGACGTAGTATGTATATTTTTTCCATACACCTTTGAAGGCAATGTCTCTACCTGGTACTTTTCCCAACAACTCCACACCATTGTGTCTTGGGATAGATTCGAATCTTGTTTTCTTGAGAAATTCGGAGAAGACAAATCTCTTGAAGTCCTAGTCATGGAACTCTCTAGTTTAAATATGAACCCCAAAGAAAAGATAAAAGACTTTAATCAAAGGTTCCTAACATTAAAGAATCAAATCCCCACGGATTCAATGCCTGCTGAAAATCTTATCGTCGCATACTACATGAAAGACCTACACCAAAACATAGCAATTTGGGTAAAAAGGTCTAAGAAAGCCACATTATTAGAAGCCTTCAAAGAGGCAAGTCAAATCAAGAAAGATATTCTTATCCTAAAAGACAATATCTGTAACAAGGCAGAGACTACTTCATCCTCCAAGAAGAAAATTGAAATTCTTCCTAGACCTCCCCAAACCAAAACTCAATCAGATGGTTCAGATTTAGAAATTTTACGGAAGGTC
The DNA here is from genome assembly GCA_032191745.1 of Picea mariana. Taxonomy (NCBI): domain Eukaryota; kingdom Viridiplantae; phylum Streptophyta; class Pinopsida; order Pinales; family Pinaceae; genus Picea; species Picea mariana. The sequence goes on along the minus strand of JASDQU010736680.1, from coordinate 537,967 downwards.
GTTCAGAAGTTGTCAAACCAAGTTATAGATTTGAGAAGATCTGCTGAAGAATCTTCTTCAAGCAAAGGGCCTTACAAACCCCCTTTCAGAAAGCCTTTTCCCACAAACCGACCTAACTCAAATTCTGAAGGCCTAGATCTAGAAAGCTTACAGTTTGCTATCCAAACAATTCTAGAAGCACATGATAACTTGATTCCTCCTGAGATTCCTGAAGATGTGGCTGAACAAGAAATAGTGGAAGAGGGTGAATCCTCTCCCAACATTTTCGGGCATTTTTCGGATAGCGTATTTCAAGCTAATTTCGAAATAGTGCATCCTTACAATACTAGAAGTAAAACGGCGAATAAATCCTCTTCTGAAATTGAAACTAATGCACCTCAAAAGCAGTCTAAACAAATTGAAATTAAATATAATTTAGCAACTCCAAGTTTAGAGTATGATTTGATTCAGGATCTCAAAAAACTTAGAGCTAATATTTTTGTTTACAAAATTTTGAAATTTCCTTTTCTTCTACAAAAGATGCTGCAGAATATTGCAGAAAATGGCCCCAAAACACCTCAAAAGGTCTTCGTTAAAACGACGCTAGAGTCCTCTGATAAAAGACACCTTACTGTAAAAAGTGTAACAAATGTAGATAAACTAGTTCCAGGGGCTGCAACTAAAAAACAACAAACTTTTGTTGTTAATACTCGCAGAAATGTCCCACCCTTTTTGTTGACTTTTGAAATTTTCAATAGGAATGTACATAATTGTATGGTAGATTTAGGTGCATAGTCAAACGTAATTCTTTGGTCGGTTTGCCAAAAAATCAATGCTGAAGTTCAACCTTCCAATCTGAAAATTATTCAGCTTGATCGAACTAGTGTTAAATTAATAGGTGAATTAAAAAATGTACTTATTAGATTATCATCTAATCCTAAAGTCCATCAGGTTATTGATATTATTGTCGTTGATATCCCCGAAGTATATGGCTTGTTTCTAAGTAGAGATTGGCCCAAACAACTACATGGTTATTTTGCGACAGATTGGTCTCACTTGTGGCTGCCCGAGAATGGAAAGCCTAACAGAATCAAGGTCAATCGTGAGCATTATCTTAAGTTCACGGTAACTAATTTAAATGATCCTACTGAACCATTCACTACTTCCGCCAATTCACCTAAAATACAGGGGATGAACACTTATTTCGACAATTTCATGGCTGAAAATTCTACCATTACTGAACCGAAACAACAGTCTGAAATTATGACATGCACACAGTCAACATCCCTCTCTCAGTGGTTACATGCACCTGACGAAAATCAAATCTGGTCTCTTTACTTTGATGGATCTAAATCTAAGGAAGGAGTTGGTGCGGGATGTGTGCTCATTGATCCAGCAGGTAACAAAACTTTGATCGCTTTCCAGTTAGAATTTGAATGCACAAACAATACGACCGAATACGAGGCACTCCTGCAAGGTCTCAGAAAAGAACTAGATTTGAGGATTCAGAATTTGACAGTCTTTGGTGATTTAGAAATTGTGGTTAGATAGGTAAAAAATTCTATTCACTGTTTATCTCCACACCTGAAAAGCTATCAAACTGAGGTATGGTATTTAATGAACAAATTTTCTGTGTTTAACATTAATTCTATTCCGAGATTGAATAATTTTGAGGCTGATTTGTTAGCTAATGTCGCCTCTAAACTTTTTCCTACAAAAGGCCTTTCTCCAAATGCATTTTTCGTCGAGTTTTTGTTTAGACCATCCATCCTGGACAACATCACAAATTGGAGAGTCTTCGATGATGATCAACAGATCATTAGTTTTCTGCACATGGAAGAGACTTTCCAAGGTGCAGTTATCGACGAAGGTACCCACGACGAAGACCTTCGTAATTTTATGGTAATACCAGATCCAAGATCCTCGGAGTCCACATCAGATATGGTAAAGTCTATCCCAAAATCTGTAGTAAGATTATAAATATTTTATGATCTTCACGATAAATTCAGAAAATCAATGAATTGTAAAACGAATAGTTCTTCCTTGACACATGAAAAGGTAAATTTAGGAACTAGAGATAACCCACAGTGCATCAATTTGGGGATGGGATGCACTGAAAAAAGAAAAGACAACATTTATTAAGTTGTTTAAGGAATTTAAGGATGTATTTTCTTGGACATACGATGATCTAAAAACCTTTGATCCTAACATCATACAACACATTATTCCCGTGAAACCCCAAACCGAACCTTTTCAATAAAAGTTAAGAAAGATGCACCCAAAACTTGAACCAACAGTCAAGAAAGAACTAAACAAACTCTTGAATGCTAAAATAATTTTCCCAGTAAGACATACACAGTGGGTCTCAAATCTTGTCCCTGTAAGGAAGAAGAGTGGTGAAATACGACTATGTGTCAATTTTTGAAATTTAAATCGAGCATCTGATAAAGACAACTACCCTGTTCCTCCCATGGAACAGATCCTCCAACAAGTATCTGGTTCTAAAATATTATCGTTGTTGGATGGTTTTTCAGGGTATAACTAAGTCCTTATGTCTCCCCCAGGCCAGCTGAAGACCACTTTTCGTACTCCATGGGGTACCTATGCTTATAGAAAAATGCCCTTTGGTCTTATAAATGTTGGTGCCACCTTTCAAAGAGCAATGGATATCGCTTTCCGCGGTCTAATCAATCAATTTGTAGTAGTTTATCTAGATGATGTCACTATCTTCTGAAATAATAAAGGAGATCATTTAGCTCATCTAAGATCTGTTCTACAGTGATGTCGTATGTACGAAATCTTTTTAAATCCCAAAAAATCTATCTTTGTAGTAGAACAAGGAAAGTTGCTTGGATTCATTGTATCAAATGAAGGGATGAACATTGACCCTGAAAGGACCCAAGTCATTTCAAAACTACCCCCTCCCTCTTCCAAAAAGTCCATGCAATCTTTCTTAGGTCAGATAATCTTTGTTAGAAGGTTCATGCCCAACTTTTCAGAAATGGTCAGACCATTACAAAATTTAATAAAAAGGGATGTACAATACCATTGGGGACCTGTAGAAAGTCAATCTTTTGACTCAATAAAAAAGGCTATAGTATATGCTCCTTCCTTAATGAGCCCTGATTTTTCACGAGATTTCACTCTCCACATGTTTGCCTCTGATCAGTCTTATGCCGCTGTGCTAACCCAAAGGAATTTTGAAAACAACGAAGTTCCTATTGCCTTTATGAGCTCATCCTTTAAGGGATCAGAACTTAATTACCCAGAAGTAGATCAATAGGCTTATGCTATTTTTAAAGCAGTAAAACACTTTTGATCTTATCCACTGAAATCTAGGATGAAAATCATTGTTCCTTACCCTACTGTCAGAAATTTGTTAGTACAAAAAGAACTAGGTGAAAAAAGGGCAAACTGGGTCATATCCTTACAAGAATATGACCTGGAAATCACTCCAACACAAATTGTTAGAGGCCAAGGTTTATGTAAATTGGTTGATGATTCAGATATAGGACAACAAAATGAAACTGATATGTTAATTCAAGATCAACACAATCAAAATCGAATCTGCTGTGCACAAAACCTTACTAGTCCTTGGTATGATGACATCAAGTTTTATCTAATACACGGATCAGCCCCCCGTCACCTTGATCCAAAAAAGAGGAGAGCACTGAGATTAAAATTTTCTTTGTTCCAGCTGGTAAATGGTATTTTGTTTCGCCAAAATTTCGATGGAATACTTATGCGTTGTCTAAAAAAAGATGAAGGAGATAACGTCTTATTGGAATTACATGCAGGGGAAGCTGGTGGGAATTTGGTGGAGACACCACTGCCCACAAAGTATTAAGAGTAGGGTATTACTGGCCTACTCTTTTCAACGACGCCCATGCCTTATGCCGCAAGTGTGTAATCTGTCAAAAGGCATCTGGACGAGTACAGAAACCAGCATTCACGCTGCAACCTGTCTCGATAGACTTCCCTTTCAAACAATGGGGCCTCGATTATAGGCCCAATCAACCCTACATCCTCACAGCAACATAAATACATCATAACAACCATAGATTATTTCACAAAATGGTCTGAGTTTGCACCATTAAAAGTTGTAAACACCAGCCAGGTAATATCCTTCCTAAATTCAAATATTATCACTCATTTCGGTATTCCTGAATGCCTAGTGTTCAATAATGCTTCCTATTTTTTGTCTCTCGAAATGAGTGATTTCTCTTTAGAAAAAGGAATAAAATTAAACTATTCTACCAGCTATTACCCCTAAGGCAATGGTTTTGCGGAATCAACTAATAAAAACCTGATCACGATCATCAAGAGAACGGTCTCGGAAAACCACAAAAACTAGCATAATGCACTATTTAATGCAATCTGGGCTGATAGGGTAACTCCTAAAACTATTGTTGGTAATTCCCCCTTTTTCCTCGTTTACGGCAGGGAAGCGATTCTTCCACCGCATGTTCTTCTTCCATATCTGCAGTTATAGCAAAAGGTGCAAGAAGAAGACTGTCCTCCCTTGGAAAGTCAGATTAATGCTTTGTTGAAGTTAGAGGAAGTAAGGGCTCAAGAAAAATGAAAATTGGATCAACATCAACTCATTGTCAAAAACTGGTTCGATTCCAATTCTACCTCAGACAGAAATTTTGAGGTAGGTGATCTTGTCCTTAAATGGGACAAACCTCATGAGGGGAAAGGAGAACATACTAAGTTTCAAAACCTATGGTTGAGACCATTTCTAATTGCTGAAAAACTAGGTCCCAATTCTTTCCACCTGCAGAATTTAGAGGGACAGCCAGACACCTTTCCAGTGAATGGACAAGCTCTCAAAAGGTACTTCACCTGAAGACTCTCCAATACACCTTCTGTACATATTTTTTTGTTTGAATTTCTTTGCTTTCCATTTTTCTTTGCTGGTTTGTTTTTGTTTTTTATTTTTTGTTCATCGGTCCTTTTGAGTCAAACATGCCTGTATTACAGTCTAGCTCAGACAAAGAGAAATAGAATGCTTCATCTCGAAATAACTGTCAAAGGATGTCAAAACATTATTTGTTGTATTTTTCTGAAATTGTAGGTTGGTTAAAGATGACATTTTGTTTGAAAGCTGATTCTTCGGTTTCAATCTGCACTTGAAAGTATTCATGACTATCTTTAAAAAATATATTTACACTATCCCTGCTCTGTAAGAAAGAAACTCAACGATGTCTCCCTATCCTTGAAAGTTAGTTTTATCAATAAACTATTTTTCAGATATTGATGAAGGTTAGCAAGAAAAATTTAAAGGCCTGTGAAATATTAAGTTGTGTTTAAAAACTAGAATTTTAAGCATCACCCTTCTCTGTTGAATATCTTTAAAACTATATCAGAATGTGAATAATTTCTCAGAGATTTGTGGGAAGCATTTGTAAACCCGTCGGGACACTGAACAGGTCTGTTGGCAGCAGGTAAATGCATACATGATGCCAAGACAACTTCGTCGGGGTATTGAACAGGCCCGCTCACAGCGAAGCAATGTCAGGTAAAAGAAAATTCTCAGGTATGAGTCTTGTTTTCTTTTTGGCCATAAGCGTCCTTAGTTTTCATTTGAAATCTCTTGGATAGGATACAGACGTCAGAGTGGGTTAATTGACATCCTTGTTGAGGCTATGAATGCCTGCTGGCAGTAGTGGCCCTGCCAACAGTATTGGAGATATTAACTGAAACATCGTGGCTTTCTTTTGTGAAGTTTGTCACCAGATTTCATTCTTTTAAATGAAAGATATCTGAAACTGGGTTGCATCATGATTATTAAAGGTGTTCAAATAACCTTTTAGTTGTTCTCTGATTTGAATTTTTTTAGATTTCTCTAACCTGAACTCATTCGTATTACAGAGATAACTACTTCTCCCAGCATGTCACCATTGTTGGCAGCACAAATATTTGTTAACTTTTATATCAATTAAATGATCTATATAGCTGCCTAAATGGGGTCATCTATTTTTATTACTCTTCATGATGCAATTTTTGAAACAACAGTTGTAAGTTGTCACTTTTCTCTATTGTTTTTTTTCATTCTTCTTTCATGACTGAAAGCATGAAAATGAAGCATGAAAACTTGCGACTGTGATTACCATTCTATTTGAAAATTTATTAAAGGCAAATTGTTCCTACAGTTTATTAATGAAACTTTGTTCCTTGCCATGAAGAACTATTCTCATTGTTTCAATTCCTTGAACACCAAGCATGCTTAGGGATTGATAGTTATATCAACAAAGGACCTTTTACGATTTGAGTATTGGCATGGTTTTTTAATGTTGTTTGATTCTTGGTTATATGTTTCTTCATTACTAGGTTTTTGATTTTTGATTTTCAAACATCTCGAACCATATGATCCAACCCACTATATCTCGCACTTATTTCCTTTTTAATTCTTTGGTCCTAGCTTGCACTAAATGCAAAGGTGGCAATACGATTTTCAGTCAGCCATCATTTCCAAGACTGGTCTTGGGCTTAGCAAACCCTCTTCGCATGCATTTCAATTAACGCCCATCTTATTGTTATGAATTTATGCTCATACATTGTTCATTGTTGGTGTTATCGAGCTTGGGGTATGGCTCTGGTTTGTCTCACAAACCCTCCCTACACATTGTGCTTGATCGATTACCCTTTCATCCAGTATGGCTCCCGTAATTAGAGTCGAACCAAATGGCATTCAAACTCTGCTCTTATATGACGATGCTAGAGAAAATCTGGAGAGAAGTGGTTGGCTCGTTTTCATTAGAAAATTTCACGGTTTCAATTTACAAACTGCCCAAGAATTAACTTTCTCCTTCGATGAGTGTAGAGATAAAGTGGGTGATGTCCAACTAGAGGTTACAGAGGATTTCTTGAGTCATGCTACAGGACTCCCTGCAAGCGATCAAAGGTGGTTCAAAAATGCAAAAGTGGAAGAAGTCCCTTGGAGTCTCCTTTTTACCTCTCAGAAGATAAAAAGATGTGGCAAAGGTATGCCCATTTCCTTCCTAAAATCTCAGTGGCACGATCTGCCTGTTGTGGTAAAACAATTTGTTACCTGTGAGGGACGTTTCAGTCTTGTGTTTTTGTACCATCTGCATCTGCTTATGATTTTTATGGGGTTTCCTTTGAACATGCCGTATTATTTATTGAGGATCCTTTATAAAATGGGAAAAAGGTATAGAAAGAAGTGGTCAGACTCGAACCTCTTCCATCACGGCCTAATAAAAATCTTGCTTGTGCATCAATTAGAATTGCAGAATGATAGTTGGGATTCATTCATAACCAGAAATGGTTATGGTAACCCTGATATGCAGGAGGTCAACAAACTTGTGGTTGAAGAGACCCTAATCTACCCTACAGTGCCCCTCTCACCTACCCAAGCCTATGTCTCAACCACCTACAACAAACCCTTAATCAATCCAAAGGTTATTGAATAGGCCTGTGAGTAGATTATACATCCTAATGACTATGTTAAAAATTTAAAGAAACCTACACGGAAGGCATCTAAAAGCAATGTTGATATAAATTTTAAGAACAAGAGAGTCAGGAGACTGATTTCAAGGAGGCTTTGTAACAAGTCGAACTCTCATGCAAGCTCAATCAGCATGATCGAGGTTTAGGAGAGTTCAGACTTTGAAATCGATAGGTTCCTCACTAAAGAAGACCCTCATCCGTTTGAGCCACACCTTGATCGGCCCTATAACTTTGTTGACAATTTACCTCCCTATTTGAAAAAAAACACAGAGTTTCCTGGTGTCAAATTGGGTGATGAATCTACTGTCCGTATGGAAGATGTTCTGGTTCACAATCATGTTTGTTCCCATACAACCGTCGCATAGTCAAAGTGTGAAGTATGTCTATCCTCGATTGATAGATATTATACTGATATCCCTATCCTACAGTCACGGGTTAAGGCTCTAATGGATCAGATCGATGTCTTAATGAGGGAAAACCATAGGCTCGAGTCTATTATTCAAGGAAAAGAAAAACGTATGAAGACAATAGGCAATGTGGTATTCAAAAATGTTGAGGCTGCAGCAACCATTGTAAATTCCAAGGTTGTCTGATACGATTTGATTTCATAGTTGGAGGTATGATTCTTTATCTTAATATAGGACTATTTGTTGAAACTAGATTGCTTTGTTCTTTCAATAAATTGGATTTCATTTACTAAAATAACTAGCTACAGAATCACAAGATTCTATAGCCAATTATGTTAATTCGAAATGTGTAAATTAATGGTTGAATTTTTATCTAAATCTTTCTATTTTCCTTTTTCTTTCAGGATATTTAGGAATCCGTGATTACAAATTGATCTGAGACACTCTTGAGACCTTCCAGTCATATCTTTGATGCATTTTGAATGAACAGAAATGAACTTTTGTTAGCTTTAGAGGATTTAGTATGATCTGGGTGGTTGTATCCCCCTTTTATTTTTGTAATCAATATTTGATCTCAGAAAGGGAAACAATTATCTTTTCTGAGGCCTTTATAAACCCATTATTTTTGTAATCAGAGACATCTTGATCCGGGGCTAGTTGTGAACAACTTATACTCGATTTTAGACATAACAAATATTTACTTCATGCTTTAGCCATCTGTGAATGTTGTTATTGTCTATAATTTGTTTATCTTGATAATTGGATGACTGTTGATAGCTTTAGTCTTCGTAGATTATTTTTTTGTCAAGATAGTTTTTCTCTCACAGTTCACGATTTTACACTTCAGTTTTATGAAAACAGTGAATGATCATTCAATTCATATTATGAGGTTTACCTTAAACATGTTGATTGATTAAATGCAAGTTGTAACTGTCGGATTTATCTTATGCGTTATAACTTGCAATCTATTATATCACAATTATTACTTTGCATCCTATTGTTTTAGCCATTAAATACACCAGTCAATGCACAGTTTAGCGTTTGTCCCAAACAGTGTGAAGATGCACAACAGATTTATCTCGTGGATGGACTGATGTACAATTTACGCAAACAGTTGGATGCATACTCTTCAAGTGACTAATAGGTTAGTATGTGTTTTTCTTTTATTTGCTTGTTTAATATAGAAATTCCTATATATGGTATAATTTTCACTATCTATATTTTTCTGTTTAAATAAGTAGTTTAATATTTGATCTTACGAATGCATATAGATTTTAAAACAAACCAAAAAAAAAGCAAATGTACTTTTTGCTTTCTTTATCTACTTTCATCAAAAGAACCATTAGACATTTAATTTTTTTATGAGTTCAGATTAAAACTCATTATTTGTATATCTTGTATATATGAATTAGATAAATAGAACTATCATTATAAATATTATTTAAATAAACTGTATATATATTTAGATGTACATATATATATCAGTGATTAGTAATAAGTGAGTTATTTCATTTCTTTTATTTATTTTTTTGTTTCCTTTAGGACTTTAGATTGGCCAACAAAGCCATTAAACCCATCAGAGTGAGTCAATCCAAACAGCTTGTTTTAATTAGATAACCCTAGACCGGATTCACTCTTCCAGTTGATGAGCGGTCATTCTCACCCATCAACAAGTCTATCATCTCAGATCAGGATAGTAGGTTCCTCAGTACATTTTGGTCCAGCCTCTGGTCGATGATGGACACCAAGCTCACAAATTCCACATCTTTCCATCCGCAAATTGATGGACAGACAGAGGTCGTCAACTAGATGATAGTACACATTTTGCGCATGTACAATTCGAAGCATCCTCGCACATGGGATGATAGCCTCCCCTATGTTCAACACAGCTACAACCGGGCTCTCCATAGCTCAACCAACCACAACCCCTTTCAAGTGAGCTTGGGATTCCAGCCACTATGTCCCATTGACATAGCCATGCCATTTGTGGCTACTCGGGAAGATTCAGCTCATGTCCATTCTGAGGCTGACAAGGCAAACAATTTCATTGAGCACATTCAACACATCCACTAATAGGTTCATGACATCTTGGATAGAGGAAATGCTAAGTACAAGCAGCGACATGATCAACATTGGGTGCCACACAACTTCCAGATGGGTGAAAAAGTGTGGCTGCATTTTCAAAAGGAGTGCCTTGTTGGACCCCACCGCAAGCTTCGTCTGCTCCGATATGGGTCGTACACCCTCACCAAGGCTGTAGGGGAAAATTCCTTTGAGCTCATCATTCCACCATTTCTTGGTATGCACCCAGTGTTCAATGTGGACTACCTTTGGCCCTACTTTCCACCTCTACTAGACACATTCGACATGGCAGAACAACTCACACCAACAGAATTAAATCCAGACTACATGGAACAAGCCAAAACTGATCAAATCATGGATACACAGATCAAGCACACCCGAAAACAAAGGATACCGCTATATCGAGTTGTCAAAGCAAGCCAACTCCTTCACCAAGGCAAGTGCCTCACTAGGGACCAAGTTCAGCAGAAGTTTCCTCATCTCATGGAGGAACTCAACGCAATGGGGACCATTGCTTCCTAAGGTGGGAGGAATGATCCAGGTGGATATTGGTGGCCACCCACATATTCCACTTGGGCCCCCACCATTGCTTCTTTCAATTTTTCAGTTTCCGCACAGTTTACTATTTTTAGCAGTTTTTCGGGTCCTGAACTTCTGGAGCTATTTTGAGGCTTTAAATGACGTTTTTTTGGGAAAACGGGTAGCAACATGGATCGTAGATAGATGTTTCTCACCCAAAATTTGTATTCCTTGGATAGATCTTTCAAACGAGGTATGAAACGTGTCAAACGAAGATTGTATGCCAAAGTTACGTCCCCGAGAAGTTGATGTACCAACTTACCCAAACGGGGCCCATAGTCTTAGTGTTTAATCTCCCAGGGTTAGGTATTTGGATGTTTAGGGTTTTCCATTGTTTCTCAATAATAATAGGCCTTCGAGCCTCATTGTAACACAAATCAGAGGCCATTAGCCACCACATCTCTTCTCAGAGATAAGCTACCAGTGCCCTAGCTAGTTTATTTCCATTCTGTCTGTAAGCATATTTCAGTCATTTGTTATTAATGAAATGAAGTCGTATTTCCATTGCATCTCTACGTTTATGTGTATTTATGTATTTCATTGTGTTCCTACATAAATCCGAATCAATTGGGCCTAGAGAATGGGGGAATACCGAAACCCAGAAGTGAGAGGGTATCTCTGCAGCCTGCCACTGTGCCACGTACTGTTGAATGTGTATCCTAGGGTTCGATTCTCCACTGAATAGTTGCAAAATGTGGAGATCCGTCTGCATTTATGATTCTAACTGCTCCCTATTCCAGAACATGTACTTGATATCTTGCTTCAACTCGTCCCAAGTTCTGAGTGTGGCTTTATGAGTATTCCACCATCTGGCAGGGGTGTTTTGGAAAGCTATATCTAGTGCCAAGATTATTTGAACTTCTCCCATAGTTTCTTCCATATTCTAAAAAAATTTGTTTAAATCTGAGGTGCCATCATATACTGGGTGTTCTCTGACTTCGGTCCCAACCCATATGGTCATTTTGATAGTTGCACATCTTCTTGAGAATCTTTCATGCAAGCCTTGTTGCCAACTATCAAAAGCCAGTTCTGAATCTTCGTCTACTGACTGTATACTTCGCCAGCTTACTGATCCATATGAAGTGGGGTTTATATAATCATTTCTTGTCCCAGTTGTTATAGTGTACAATTGGTCTAGGTATTATCCTTCCATATTATTGTCTGTTGGTTCTCTGTACCTAGGTCCTACATATGGATCCAAAGGTTGAACTACCTTGATTCCGTCATCTTCAAAAGTCATGGTATCTTTCTTTAAGTCAATTATTTCATAATTGTCGTAGGCCCAATCGATGCCAAGTAGAACAAGGTAGGGTTCCTTGTCTCCCATGATCTCATTGAATTCAAAGTCAGCCATTGTTTTTACTCCTGATACATCGATTTCCACGTTCTCCAGTCTTCCTATGGGAAAGATATAGTATTGGTTTTCCATTCTTAACTGAATTGGGGAATATGTCAGTCTTAGTTTTCCTAATGCTTCCCAGGTCTTCTTAGGCAAAATGTTCACTTATGATGCTAGATCCAACATGATTTTCTTAATTTCGAAGTCATCTAACTGGGATACCAGTCATAATTCTTTTTGCGTTCTTAATTTTCGTCGTTGGACTCTCTGAGTACTTTTCT
>JASDQU010736680.1:495644-510597 GCA_032191745.1 Picea mariana | reverse complement strand
CTTCTCACTTTGCAATTAGCTCTGGGCAGTCTTCGGTTGCATGTTCATTGGTTCTGCAGTGAGAGCACCATGGTTGCCTTGGATGAGGACAATCTCTGGCCAAGTGACCTTGTTCATCACAGTTGTAGCATATACTTGGTCCTCTTCCCCCAGTTCTCTCTCCTCTAAAGTCTCCTCTAGATCCACCTCCTCGACCTCTTTCTAGTCTCTGCAGGCTTTCATTCACCCTAAATGTTGTTCGGTCTAGACTGTCCGCAAGAGTGTCCAATGCTCTACATTGATTGGCAGTATGCGTGGTGGATGCGCAGAAATCACAGTGTATAGTGTTTGGTACTATCGAATACTTCTGCATGATGGGGCATTGTCATGGTCCATGCCCGTGGATTTGAAAGATTTCACAATATTCCATTGTTGGTGCTACTCAACCTCCTGGGAAAGCATGATATGGGGTGGGATGATGGAATGGTGGGTTCGTCAATACTTTTGCAACTCCTCCTATAGGTCATGTTGGGGTTACCATCAAGTTCTGAGGAGGTTCCATTCCCCTCATTCATGGACATTCGGTCACCAAATGACCTTCGGTATAGCATCCCGTGCACCAAACCTGTGGTTGTCCTAGTCTAGGTATCATCATCTCTTGAATATTTTCTGTAAGTGTCGATATATGCCCTTGAATTTGCGATAGATTCACATATACTAGGGGTCGGGTTACTCTCAAACTCCCAGGGTATCCTGCCACATCTTCAATCTTCATAGATTGTTCCAAGGCATCTGTTAACCTGGCTATTTGTTGTTGCGTTAGTGGAATCCGAATTAGGGGTAGTAGTCCTTGAATGTACCACTCCCTTTTATGTTCTTCATGGATTGGATGCGCCAACCTCCCTATGGCATCTTTGAACTTATTCTTGTACTCCCAGGCTGATTCGCCTTCCCTCTGTTGTATCTCACACAACTCAAACAGAGCCTGTTGTTTTGATTGAGGCAGTTTGAACTCTGCTATGAACCTCGTCCGTACCTCGTCAAGTGTGAACACTTGACCTTGCGTCCCTGGTACTCCTAGTTAAATGATATTCATGTACCATTGGAGAGCATGACCTCTCAAGGTAGTATGGAACTCGGCCAGCTTATTTTCATCCAGAGTCCCTCTGGATCTCCAGATTGCTTTGCACAAGAACCAGTGTTGTTCAACATCTTCGTCTCCCTTACCCAAAAATTCAGGGTATCGGGCAATAGAACCTCCCACATGGTTGGGAATTGTTGATCTCATTGTTCATATCAATATGAAACCTAACATTCCTACTTGCATTCTATTAGGGGATCCCAATATCCCCCCCCGTATTCGCACTTCTTGGTTGTGATTGGTTAGCTAATTGTACTGTAACAGAACTTGCATGAGATGGTAGTGTCGAACTTACTGCTTGTATAGAAGGCACTTGGGGTATGGGTGATTCGGGGTTGGTTCTGCTGGCTTCATGGTGGTTTTCTTTGATCTGGGGGGTCTCATTAGCTTCCACTGGGATGATCTCTTTGGTTGGATCCCCGATCTCTCCTGTTATCAGGGATGAATCTTCTCTTTCTCCTCCAAGATTCATGTCGGATTCCTCCTCTCTTACATCCATGCTTTTTCCTTCTTGTCCCACCTCCTGGGGACTTCTTTCTCTCTTTGCACCTCTCATTTAATATTTGACTATCTAGTCATTCTTGTCTTCTCATCCTCTACAGTTCTTCCATATGTCTTTCCTCAATTTCTCTTGATCCTCCTTCTTTGCTCAACTTTTCAGACTGTCTTGCGGATTTCTTGATCTTGCCGCACAACCATTTCTCAATTATGGCATCTCTCTTCAAGGCTCGCTCATCTCTTGAATTCATTTCTTTTTGTTTCCCCCCCATTTTTCAAAGAACCCTTCCCCTTTCTCACACCGTGACTCTCAACCCATCTTGCCCTATCCCAAGCGACAGTGTTTACGCTACCATCTCGATCAGGGACATAATCAACATCCCTTCCTCCACCAATAAAGCATTAATCCATAGGGGAATCTCTCCTAATAGTCTTCCCCTTGCGCCTTTCTTGAAAATTTCCTCTTCCTGCGAGAAATACCGGTGGTTCTCAGCTGCAAATTCGATTATGTATCCTTCTAGCGTGGTGTTAAGCCAGAAATCCACGGCTCGTGTGACTGGGCAATCCAGCCTTTGGAGTACTACTAAATTTTCGGTATGGAGCCTCTTGGAGCCTCTTTATCCAGTGAAAAAATTCTTTCGGGAATTTAACCCAAAAGATCTCATACTAGTCGCTTGATCATTTTGAGTAAAATATTGCTTCCCTAGTAGTTCCCACTGATTTTCTTCTCAGTTCTGCTTCTTTCCATATGAAGGCATCATAGTTTATTTCCCACTATTGATCGATTCCAGATCTATCGATCGATGGTAGCATTCTTCCTATGGGTTCCCTTTTAATATGGGTCCCAGCAATGAAACCATTTTGTTGGCATGAATTTGATCAAACCAGGGTCCTTCTCAGGTTATCAACAAAAGGTACCGTGTAGTCTAGAGCATTGAAATTTTCATATCCTCCAAAGAGAAGAAGTCTCACCCAAAGCGCTACTAAGACAGATCGATAGGGAAGGGTAGGTAAAATACTAAAGAGGATCCATAGATCGTCCATAACTCATTCATGTTCTTGCGCAAGAGACAACATCATATATGAAACGTCTAACCGCAAGAATTGAACCTACTTACGTTATGAACAACGATTAACCATCAAACCATCAAACTGAACTCATAAACCATAAAGGAACAATGTAATGCATAAGTAAACATAAAAAGACACATCATATTTTTAAAATTTGGTTCTCCTTCATATTATCTCTAGGATCTTTCCTTCATTACAGACTCAAAGTTACATAGAAAGGTTTGGTACAGACTCTGGCTTGTCTCTTCTCGACTTACATCAAGTTTCAACAACTAATCCAAAAACCTTGGGTGGCTCTGATAGACATGATTCAAGCCAACTCTAATACAACCAACGAACTGAATGAACAATAATAACAACAACAACCCTTTTACAATTATATTTAGCCCTATATATAGCTGGGTTGTGTCTTCTTTCTCAGCTTGCCCGATTTCTTGTTCTATTGCAACCATTTGTTTCTTAGCTAGCGTTGTGCTGAATTCCACAATTGTTTTCTATTTCTCTTTCTCCCAGCCTCTGATGAATTTCGTGCAACTCGTTCATATTTAAAACTTGCATAGTTTCTTCCCAAAAATGAAGGGCCCAACAATCCTCCCTATGTTAGATTGTCATATTTTGTTCTTCTCTCAGTTGTTTTCTTAGTATTTCGAAATTATGTCGACCCTCATCACAAGTAGTTCTCTTCTTTTCTATTGGTTGACTCTTTTTTGTAGGTTATTCCTGAGATTTCAACTTTATGGCTAAGGATCTAGTCAAGGGAACATTAGGATTATGTATTTGTTTCACTTCTAGAATTTGCTACACCACCTTCCCTTTACCCCTTGTTTTGGATCTTGTTGGAATTACAAGCATTGATGTTTCACCTCTCACTGAGATATCTTTCTTGGAGGCATGTTCCAAGTATTTTTTCTTCATTTCCCTATTTTCATGTTGCAACTGTGCTATGACAAAATGGGCTTTCTTTAACTATTCTTGAAGCTCAATGATTAGGTTGTCTTTGTCATTAGGAAAGTTTGTTTCTATGAAGGATTTTGGATCTTCCTTAGGTGATTGTGATGTGTGCATGGTAGGCATCCTCTTAGTTGTTGACCTAATAATTGGTTTTCTAGGAGCTGTGACTTCTTATGGGGAATATTGGAGCTTTTTTCCCTTCTTTTTATCTTGTTGACTTATTGCAGGTTCCTTAGTTTCCTTTTCCATATTTTTGAAATAACTCTCAGGGATAGATGTGGTGGTATTTACTACAGATGAAGGTGTATCTCTCATGCTCTAAGGGCTGCTAAAAGAATCAATTGTTATATGTGATGATGATACAAAAGATTTCAAATCATGATTCCTCTTTCTAATCTCTTCTAACACCAACAACTTTATCAATGAACAATGGAAGAGGCTAGGTTATCCTTGATCTTTCCTTACTTTTACTTTGTCATCCATCTTCCCTAAGATTATAAAAAGGAAATGGGGTATATTTTAAGGGTTTCCTGCCAGTGAAGTGAATTAAGAGCCTAATATGATATTGGTAAACCCTGGTGAATCTCCGTTCACATGTAAAAAACCTTTGAATTACCCTCAACAAATTACTGTGATTCTCTAGCAGAATTTCTCTGGGTATGGTGGATCCAAAATTAGTGTTTCTAAATTCAATATTCAAAAATTGATGATAGTAGGCTAAATCCAATTGCATACCTTTGAACCATTATTCTCCATGAGTAGGGATCTTTGTTGCAGTAGCGATGGTGTCTTCAAAAACCTGAAACTAGTTGTTTCCAAACTTATCCCCAATGCCATTAAAACTCAATGCAAACTCCTTTTCCACCTACATGTTGTACACCTAAATCTTTTCACAAAGCCTTATGCATCCCACTTGTTCAAAAGAAGCTCTAATTGATGGATCTTCATTCACTAACCTTACACTTGGAGGCTCAAATATGAAAATATCACCATCCTTTGTGTTCATTCTCCTTCCTTCTAGAGTTTCCATGATGTTTGTATGTATCAATTTCCCTGTGAAAATGAAAAAGAAGGATTCTACACAATTTAAAACACAGCACTTGTAGATGTGCAATGAATGAGAAAAATTAGGTTTGATGTATCAAGGGATATATTTTTTAAGGTGAAGCTTGAGTTTTTTGGTTCATAAGAAAGTTTTCCTTTCAAAATTCAACCAAGAGCCCGAAACAATAGTTGGAGGGTGAAAGAGCAGGGTAGGTGATTGTGCGCATCGTTGTGAGCAGCGTCCCTGACAACCCGTGCGTAACAAGCTTAGATGGGAGATTTGCATATTTGAAGAGAAGTAGAGAGGTATGCGAGGGGTTTCTTTTCATGGAAGATGAATAATTTAAATGCAAAAAACAAATTTATTCACCACACATACCTATCATATTGTTTTATACTTCAAAACCCAATTATGCAGCATTAGGAAGTTGTGCATTAATGTAACATCCCGCTCTGGCACACTGAGAAAACTTATTCTTTGAGGACACTTGCTCGCAAGTGATCTGGACTTTTATGATGTTAAAACATTTATCCTCGATTATGATGTGTTATGATAGATGACATGATGTTTTACTGCTTTGACGTAGACAGGTGCTATTGACTCATTTTTATTGAGTGTGCAGGGTTTTGGACCTTGAGGATGCAGAGGCATCGATGGAACCCCTTCGACTCCGGATTGAGTCAGGGAGTGTGCTATTTGGGTTGATTTATTTACTGTGATATTTCATTGATTTGATGATATGATGTTGACATGTTCTGACATGATTATTGATGATGAAGGCTGATGATAGCTTTCCGACCAGACTCACATATGGAGTAAAGGGGCCACACACGATTTCCAGAGAGGTTGAGGGAGAGGTGTGGACAGGAGCCCTGCCACAGCCTACTAGCACTCCCGTCGTGGCTCGAACTGTAGGTTAACGATTACCTAGTTCGAGAGGATCCATGATGTCTTGAGGGAATACTGCGACAGTCGCTCACGATGATTCTAAGGGGCACGCAATAAGGCAAGGGCCTTATTCCTTAGAGCCCTTAGTCTCCCACAAGTTCACCTGGCGGAGTGTTGACTCCAAGGATTATAGATGTCTACAAATCAGTAAAGTTGGCGAGTGGCACCCTTGGAGAACGTGGTGCATTCTGAAGGGCACGTCATGCGAAAGAAACACAAGTTGGTGAGTGGCACCCTTGGAGCATGTGGTGCATCCTGAAGGGCACGTCGCGTGAAAGAANTAAGGGGCACGCAATAAGGCAAGGGCCTTATTCCTTAGAGCCCTTAGTCTCCCACAAGTTCACCTGGCGGAGTGTTGACTCCAAGGATTATAGATGTCTACAAATCAGTAAAGTTGGCGAGTGGCACCCTTGGAGAACGTGGTGCATCCTGAAGGGAACGTCATGCGAAAGAAACACAAGTTGGTGAGTGGCACCCTTGGAGCATGTGGTGCATCCTGAAGGGCACGTCGCGTGAAAGAAACACAAGTTGGAGAGTGGCACCCTTGGAGCACGTGGTGCATCCTGAAGGGCACATCACGCAAAAGAAACATAAGTTGGCGAGTGGCACCCTTGGAGCACGTGGTGCATCCTGAAGGGCACATCGTGTTGATGTTGATGAAGGAACAAACCTAGATGGCCCTAAGACATTTAACACATTAAGAAATTCTTAAGCTACTTCCCTAATTAAATGTCGCCTAGTTCAGAATCTAAGTCCTAAGTCTAAAACTTCTCAGGCTAAAATTTTGTCTAACCTTAAGAACAGACCCTAAAAAAATAAAAATAAAAATTTAAACAAAAAAAACCCTTAGGTAATAGTTTTAGTCTTCATAAATTTTTGGGGTAAAATGAAGAGAGTAATAATTTAATTAAAAATCCGTGGTTTTAAATTGTAAAGAATAAACAAATTATTTAACTTGTGGAAGTATAAAAAGATTTTAAATTAATAATAAAGGGAAAAGAGTAAATAGCGCAACTGCCATTTTGGCTCTAATAAAAAGGGGAAAGAAAGGGATAATAAAAATTAGGAAACTCAGGATTGGAGGAAACAAAATAAAGGAAAGTTGGGAACTTATGGTAAAAAGTGAGGTCAACATAGTAAGGAATCTGCAATTAAGAACCTTCTAATTTGAGCTAATTTAGTAACTTCATTTTTAGGGAAATTATTTAAAACATGTAAGGGGATCTAGGAACACCTAGGAGGAAATTTAGGAGCAAATCTAGGTGGGTGAGGGAAATGAGTAATTTAATAATTTAAAGAAAATAATTATTGGAGGAAAGAGGGGGATGGACGACACTTGTGCGAAGGAGAATATTTAGAATATTTTTATTTTTAATTTAAAAGTGATTTAGGGAAAGTGTGAGGTTTGGACAACTCTATAAAAGAAAGGGAAGATGAGGAAGAAAGGGGATCGGCTGTTAGCGTAACGTTACGCTGTCGGAATTGTGACTTGAATTATTACTTGTGGAGAGTTGGGATTTTCCAGCTTGGATAGGAGTGGTAGCTCGGCCTTGCGAGGTGAGCTGGGAAGCTAGACGGACCATCGAGATTGTGTGTGGCCCCTTTGCGGCTCAGGGGGATAAGGGGGAAGTAGAGTACCCGTAGTGATTGGCGGGGAGGTACTGGTGTAGTCTCTACGGTCGACGAGCAGGAGCGGCGCAGAGCAGAAGCGGAACGGAGCGCGGCGTCATCATTCGAGGCAGGAGTTAAGGCAACGGTATGTTTTTCATTTGCATGATAGAAGGTATTAGGACCTTAGTCCTCTCTTATTGTTATCAGCATTTTTGTATTGGCATTGTGAGATGAAAAATACTTAACTTCAAACGACTTGGGTTCTTGTTGGATTAATTGGTTTCTTGCCTTGCTATTCAGCAATTGTATTTGTGGGACAGTTCTAAAAATATTACTTCTTACTCTGTTGTTGCATGTCGGTATTAGATAAAATAATTTTATGATCTCGGCATTGCCGACCTTCCTTGGATCTGTGCGATCTCCCACTGTGCCTTGCGTTTGTTGTTTGCGTTTTTACATTTCTGTGGGTGTATTTTCATTTTTGTGGGCGTTTAAATATCCTAGTGGGCGTTTTTACCTTTGCCGTGGGTGTTTTTACATTTATGTGGGTGTATTTACATTTCTGTGGGTGTTTAAATATCCCAGTGGGCATTTTTACCTTTTCCGTGGGTGTTTTTACGTTGCCGTGGGCGTTTTTACACTTCTGTGGGTGTATTTACATTTTTGTGGGCGTTTAAATATCCCAGTGGGCGTTTTTACCTTTGTCGTGGGCGTTTTTACATTGTTGTGGGTGTTTATAAACTTCTGTGGGAATTTTTATATTGATGTGGGCGTTTTTATAGTACTATGGGCGTTTTCTATTACTGTGGGCGTTTTGTATATCACTATGGGCATTTTCTTTTTTGTAAATTTAGATATGAGAATTCGTTCTGGCAATAGATGTATGGGAATTTTGTTTTTGTAAATTAGATCTGAGAATTCATTCTGGCAATAGTTGTATGGGCAATTTCATTTTTGTAAATTTAGATCTGAGAATTCGTTCTGGCAATAGTTGTATGGGCAATTTCGTTTTGTAAATTTAGATCTGAGAATTCGTTCTGGCAATAGATGTATGGGCATTTCGTTTTTGTAAATTTAGATCTGAGAATTCGTTCTGGCAACAGTTTGGACATGATAGCTCTTGATGTTTTAATCAGCTGTTAACCTCAGGACAGCGCACTATCCTTGTGACACCTTATTTATTAAATTATTTGTTTCCAGTTAGAGACAAAATTTATATATTAAACCATTAATCTAGAGACACACTATCCCTCGCAAAATCTTAATGGGTTATATTCTAAACCGGAAGTAGGAAAGTATTTCTCATGTTTTAAGTGTCGGTCGAGATTGGATTATTTCAAATTAATTGAATGCATTCAATTTTGGCATAATGGGCAATCGACTTTATTGTTAAGAGCAACCTCCCTTGTCAGTAATGTTTTCTGAATTATCAATTCAATTATTTGGGTTAATGATAGCAATCTACTTTATTTAATAAAGGCAATTTGTCTTGTATTAGTTAACTTTTCATAACAACAACTACTTTATATTAGTTAGTATGTATTAATAGCAAGCTACTTTGTTTGGCTGATGTTTCAATTAATGTTAATAGCTAGTAGACGAGAACATGGTTAAATTAGAACTGCCCAATTTGAAGGTGTAATGATTACAGTGGAGTGGTGAATATTGACTATATTGCAATTTCCAGACTTGCTGATTGATGTATGATTGAGGATGCATTATTAATTGCTTGCGATAAGGGTCTTGTGATTGCTTAATTGTACATTTAATGGCAGCATTCTAGTTGATATAGATGCTATGGTCATCAAGAGTAATGACTAGTTGGAAGGAACGTTGGATTAAGGATGGGTTGCATTTAACCTTGCTAAAACTGGTTGCATTTAGTGTCCAATTGCTAATGGCTCTCCCTTTTTTTAATTTTAGCCAAGCTAGTTAGCCTACAGTTGATTTTACTTACATGTTAACCTTGGCGAAGTTCCGAATGTCTTATTGATGTATATTTAGTGTTGTTTTAGATGGCACCTTATGGCCTTATGGATGCAATACCAATGGTTTTAGTTATTGCTACTTGAGCAGTGGTTAGTATGTAGTGAATGATTGACATAGATTTAGTTTGTACGCATTGAGGATTTATGTAGTAGATGGTGGATCTAGATATTTAGTTTTTATATATAGTTATTTCTACTGATGGCTTAAACTTACTTATTCTCGTGCCCATGATTATTTAAGAATTGAATGACATGTTGCCTGATGAATGAGACTTGTGCATAATGGAAGAGTCATGTAATGTAATGCTTCATGTTAAATGCTATGGTAATGATTTCTTTTTAGTATTAATTCATTGGCAAGGTTATGGTAATATAAATGTAATGTTGATTTATTTTATGGTAAAGTTATTGTAACTTCATTGCATTGGTAGCATACAAGGAGTAATGTGATTGGTGATTGATGTTTTAGTTGCAAGGTTTTTATAACATAAGATGTGAGGTTTTTAAGATAATGTTATTGTAATTTTATGGTATATGTAACATATAGGATGTATTGAGATTGTTAATTAAATTCAGGGTTAGTACTATAATTGGAATTGTCCAAATTCACAGTAGTATGATATCCGACTCTTCGATTTGATAAAGCTAGTCGCTCTGTATATAAGTCTGTGTGTGTGATTATTTTTGTGTAAAGAATCCAGTGTCGTATCAAGAGTATTGGGCCCTTTAAAGGCAGGGTTTCCACTCTTGCGACACACCTCTAAGGTCGTATCAGTAGTCTCGGGCTCTTTAAAGGCAGAGCTCCCACCACTGCGACCTCCTGATAGAGATTTCTAGTTTCTGCCTGAGCAGTCGGCCAGGAGCCTATCTGACATTCTCTCTCTCCGGAGCAGAGAACTAAGATTAAACACCCTGCTTTCCTGTGCAGAAATAGTAAAATCTACTACTATGGATTCTTCCATCTGTGTTTGTACTATACATAACACAGTATGTCGTTTAATGCTTGCAGTTACTTGTTGTGCGCCTTATGTCTATGGTCATTTAATGCTTGCAGTTACTTGTTGTGCGCTTTATGTCTTCTTGTTGTGATCATCGTGGTTGCGTCTTGTTAGTCGTCGCGTGGCGACATAGAGTCAAGTGTGTCTATTCCTTTATACACGCGCACACACACCTTAAACAAAAAAAAAAAATTGCACCTGTTAAAGAGTTGTTTTCGTAACGAGGAGGATGTCACAAGCAACTTGTGTCGTTCTCTAATTTACTTGATGATTCCACATTCCTCCAACGGATTTGAGTTCATGAAATTCTATGAACCATGACAATATTGAATCTAACTGATTTGAATTGACCTCATGATCTTTCATTATGACTCTTTGGTGACATGACATCCCGTATCTTTTGGCATCAAGATCACATGTTTCATGACTCAAACTTTATATTAATACCTTATCTAAACAAATTTATCAATCACAAACCCATTAAATCATGACCTAAGAGAAAAATGCCATGGTATTTGTGAGACCGAGGCATGAATTTATCCTATCATACATTTTTAACTCAAACTCTAACAACCTATTTATAGGACACTAACACATGGAAGCCTTGAATTCCTTTGATATTATATATGTTGAGTAACCAAAGATGATGGTATGTATGGAAGCAAGGAAATAGTCACATATGTCATAAATGTGTTTCTTATATTTTACATCCCATAGATCTGAAAAATATACATGAACAGATGGTTGATTTGGGTCCCAAATACATCCAAAGGTAGGAAATTGTATAGAATATCATACATCAACAACGAGGTATGTAGATCTGTAGAAATTGTTTTTTTTCATACCTAGCGAATTCATGAAGTTTTAAAAAATTTTGAAGGTGAGTATCTCTACCCAATTGAAAATTTTCCTTCACTACTACATATGGGCGGATTATTCCACACAATTTTTCCACGTTTCCATTATTTTCATGTTTTTTTTTAAATAGGGTGGGATTTTCATCGATATTTCCATGAAAGTTCATCGATATAGCCATGAATAGGTTTTTTAACTTGGTTGGTATTTTCGTCGCTATTGCCACGAAAGTTTGTCGCTATTTCCATGAAAGTTCGTCGTTATTTCCACGAAAATTTTGCCTATCTCATTGGTCAGTGTTAAAGACTTATAGTTGACTAGTTGATCTATATATACCTAACTTTAAGAGACTATAATTGCTATAGTTGCTATAGTTGTGACACTGCTCATGGATTTTGTTTGAGCTGTTTATTTTTTCTGTCACCCACCGGTTGAACAAATCCAATTCTCGATCTACATAGCTCAGATTTTGAACTTACAAGGTTAGTATGATTTTTTTTATTGATGCACTCATTTAACTTGTAAATTTTTGTTCAAATGGCCAAATTTCATGTAGCTTGTTTTTTCCTTGATAATATATTATATGTGTAGTGCCATATTTCATGTCTTTGGTTTTCGGATATAGTTAGTATATTCTATGGAAAATGGTATGTGGATTCCATAATATTCTAGGTTTATGGAATCCACATACCCTTTTCCCTTCAATTGTAGCTAGAATGTCTCTCTCTTTTCATTGATAAATATATGGAAGTGCTCTTGAAACTCAACCATGATCGGTGAAATGATAGTAATTGATTGTCATTTTATTATCTCTTTTATTTTTAAGAACTAACAAAAAAACACCAACAAAGCTTGATTGAAGCTTTGATACCACTTTTTACATACCTAGTACCCAAATGGGATCACAAGTTTGCATAAATTGAAAATAATATAATAGTGACAATAATGGTTGGGATACGTGCACACCTAATGGTTGGTTAGCACTTACTAATTCAATTAAATGAAGGAAGAAATCTACATGAATTAAATCTTGAAGTTGATTGTTATATTGATAAATGATAAGTTATTGTATATATAAGATAGGGAGGAAACTCATGTTTATAACAATAAGATACATAAACACTAACCCTAATCTTATGTTAGGTATATATGTCGTTATTATATAAAGGAAACGTTTGTACACATATGACCTTATTATAAAGATGTTATCTATGTCGTGATTAGGCACATAACAATCACTTTTAACTAACCACCTTAAACCATCTTAGCTTATGGTTAGCCACATTTAACTTTCTTGGCTTATGACTAAGCACCTTTAACAAATGAACTTATGATTATATACCATACTCTTCCAATATAAATAAAGTATATTTGTTTCAACTTTCTCAATAAAATCCATATACCCTTTTCTTATATGTGATGTTGTTTCTCTCAATTTTTTATAATCACACACAATTATAGATGTAGTGATTAAATTTAGTTTGTAGTTGATGTAAATTGTTTATACACTATTAATAAGGAATATCTCAAATAAAAAAAATTCACGACAAAATCTACAATAACATGATGAAATCTACTAGTCAGACAATGAAAAATGAGAACATGCCAAAGTGTCTTAGAAAATAAAAATGTGACCACTGTAAGTAGCATAAAATTGTGACCATTGTATGTANATGCAAATCAGCACGTCATAATTTAAACCAACCCAACACAATTGTGGATGAAAAGTGGTCGACATTCTTTTTTTAGTGGTGAATTTCAAAGATTGGCATTTTGTCTACAAAACAAATTAGAGGCTAGTGTACTATGGTGTCGAGTGATTCAAGTTTGAGAAATTTTGACCACTTTTGTTAAATGGTGTGTAATTATTTTCCATGGTGATTCAGTACACACTACTGATCTATACTACAAATTGAAGCATATCGATCTTAATAGTTGATCGATAATAAAAAAACAAAAGGTCAAAATGTCTTAGAAGAAATAATTGTGAGGATTGTAGGTCACTATAAATAAACATATCATAATCGAAAGGAGCGGCTAAAATATAAAAATTTGAAAAAATATTGTTTGGTATGGTGTAGGTAAGACAATTACTTGTCAAGACAAGGATTTGTCCATATGAACAAAAATGACAGGAAGCTTGCTCGGTTAAGAGAGACATTAGAGGTGAGGGGTGATGGAAAATGTTATTTCCCTTGCTATGATTGCAGAGGCTTGCAAAGAAAAAGACTTTTAATAACAACAACTGAAAGAAATTGTAGGGAGAAGGGGCACGTCAAAGGGGGTTATGAATATCGTCCCTTGGTAAGAGGATTCAATATTTAATGTATTCTCTGTAATAATCAACATGTCATGAATTTTAGTAATATTTCTTATCGGGATTTTTATATTTTCTATACACACTAACTTTTCTACATTCTTTTTAAATATATAGATGATCCCCCAAAATGTCAACCTCCAGAGAGTTATTTGCCAAGTACTAGCAAAAATACTCCTTTACAGGGTGATGAACTTCGAGATTAGAATATTGAAGTTGTTGATCAAGTTATTAATGATGATATGGATGGAGATAATGTTAGTGATTAAAATCAGGAAGATGAGGTACATAGATTGATCCAAGACACATTTGCTCCAATGGATGAGGACAACTAGGATGATAGTCATGTTGTTGATCCTCTATTCGAGAAGTCACGTCAACCGCTTTATGAAGGCTCAACAACAAATCTTTTATCTTCTATATTGTTGTTGGTGAACCTGAAGGTTTTGAATGGTTTATCAAACATATGCCTCACACAGATACTAAGGTATTTAATTTTTTAATTAGTTATGCCTGCATGTTCACAAATACTTAAAAGGTTCAATTTTTTCCTATATTGCTATTGTTTTCTAATTTGTAAATTAGTATATTGGATGCAATATTGATGATTAATATTGTTTACATTGACTTATTGTTTAGAATTTTGTAGATTGTTAGGTGAAGTTCTATTACCAACGTCAAATATTTTTCCATGCACATATCGAGAAATATCTGTGATTATGAAAGAAATTGGAATGGACTATCAGTCTATTGATGCATGTCCTAATGATCATATCATATATTATGGATAATATGCATTAGAAAATGAATGCCCACAATGTCAAATAAGTATATATCAAACCGATAAAGTGTCAAAGAAGGTGTCTCGCAAAGTTCTTTGCTATATTCCAATAATCCCATGTTTCCAGCGGTTGTTCAGGTGACAAAGTATAGCACATTTATGGATTTCCATGCAAAGAACAAAAGTCAAGACGATGTTCTTCGAATGCCTGCAGATGGTTCTGCATTAAAGTACATCAAAGAAAAGTGGCCAATTTTTAAAGAAGAACCTCGTAATGTTAGACTTTCGTTGGCAACTGATGGTGTCAATCCATTTGGAGAGATTCGTTCTACGTACTCAGTGTGGCCTGTTTTTGTTATAAACAATAAAATTCTTACTTGGATGTCGATCAAGAGAGAGCACACAATGTTGACAATGATTGTTCTAGGTATTTAATTATCTTTTATTTTCTTTAAAGTATGACAAAATATTTAACTTCTTTGTTTTGTGCATGGTAATTATTTCTTTTATATATAACTACATCTAGATAAGTATAATTAATCATGCAGTATGTTGAACCAATTAGGTAGGTATCAGGTTAAAGATATGAACGTATATATTGAGCCTCTTATCATTGAGTTGTTGAAGTTATGGGTTGGCATCACTATGTATGACATCTCTAGACCAATAGGGTAAAAACAATTTCAAATACATGGAATACTATCATGGACAATTCATGATGCTCCCGGGTTAACACATTTTTGTGGTATATTGTTACTTTATTTTGTGGT